>JACEFZ010006302.1:102500-103845 GCA_014155875.1 Cepaea nemoralis | reverse complement strand
AGAAAGAGAGAAGAAAAAGAGAGAGAGAATGCAGAATGATACAGAAACACGATAGAGAGAAAAGACGGGGAACAGATAAAAGCGAAAAAAAAAAGGGGAAGGGGAGGGGAGGTTTGCAAATGAACAGTAACCCCGATAAGAAAGAGAAGAAAAGAGAGAATTGCAAAAAGGGGAAATACAAAAAACCCCCAGAGAGAGAGAGAGATTGCAATATACGTACACAGATAGAGAAAAAGAGAGAAACCAGAGAAGGGGAGAGAAAAAATAAAAATTCCCGAATGATACAGTAAACAGATAAAAAGAGAGGGGGAGAGAAGAGAAGAAAAGAGAGAGCAAAAGAAAGAAAAAAGAAAAAGAGAGAGAGAGAGAGGTTTAAAAACAGTAACAAAGAAGAGGACAGAAAAGAGACCAAATGATACAAAAAAAAACACAGAGAGAGAGAGAAGAGAGATGCAAAATGATGAAACCAAAAAAAGAGAGAAGAAAAGAAAAGAGAGATGAGAAAAGATCAAAAAATAAAAATACGGGAACAAGAGAGAGAGAAGAGAACCAAAAGAGAGCCCAACAGAGAGAGAGAAAAATATTCCCAAATGATACAGTAACACAGATAGAGAGACAAAGAGAGAGGGGATGCAGAATGATAAAATAAACACAGATAGAGAAGAAAACAGAAGGGAGGGGAAAATGCAAAATTTTGTTTTACAAAAAAAAACAAGAAGAGAGAGAAGAAAAGAGGGAGAGAGAAGAGATCAAGAAGATACAGTAACACAGAATAAGAGAGGAGAGAGAGAGAGAAATTCAGAAATATAAAAATTAACAAAGAAAAGAAGAGAAGAGGGGAGAGAAAAGAGAGGGGAAGAGTTTTGGCAGAATGATCCAGAAACACAGATAAGAGAAAGAAAAAGAGAGATAGGGCGAATGATCCCATTAAAAACAGATAGAGAGAAGAGAGACGAGAGAGAGAGAGGGCAGAATGATACAGTAACACAGATAAAGGAGAGACAGAGAGAGAGAAGAAAAAATTGCAAAATTTAACAGTAAACCAGATAGAGAGACAGAGAGAGAGAGAAAATTGCAAATGATACAAAAAACAGAAAGAGAGAAAGAGAGAGAGAGAAAAGAGAGTTTGCAGAAGGGATACATTTAAACACAGATAGAGAGAAAAAGAGAAAAGACGGGGAAGAGAGAGAATGCAGAAATGTTTCAGAAACACAGATAGAGAGAAGAAAAGAAAACAGAAAAACCAAAGATAGGAGAGAAAAAGGGGGTTGAAATGATACAGTAACAAAAAATAGAGAGAGGGAGAAGAAAAGGAAGAAAAAAAGAGAGAGAGAAAAGAGAGAGA
>JACEFZ010006302.1:0-92500 GCA_014155875.1 Cepaea nemoralis | reverse complement strand
GGTGGAACAGTGTGTTGGCTTGGCTGACAACATCAAAGAAGTAAATCTCAGGCTCTGTCTTGGGCTCTGCAGGTGGGATGCCTGTTGCACAACACAAACCACAACTGTAGAGAATGTCAATCACAACAACAATCTTCTAAAATCTGTTATATAATAATAGTAGAAGATGTAGATGCATGTGAAGAGAACAGATTGCAGCTATTTACCTAGCAGTCCAATCTCCACAGCATAATCAATGTGCTCTATAACCAAGTACTGCACCAGCAGCTCAAATATCTTGATAGCATTAGATGCCACGTCTGACTGCAGGGACAACCTGAAACACAACAAACCACAGAGAATTTTATGATTGTGTGACTACAGCAGTACCATTACTGTATGAATGCCTTGACTGTAATAGTCAGTAAGTACCAGCACCATATGATTGTGGTGACTATACTAGTCTATAAGTTACCAGCATCATATGATTGTGATGGCTATACTAGTCTATAAGTACCTAGCATCATATGATTGTGTGACTATACTAGTCTATAAACTGCCAGCATCATATGATTGTGTGACTGTATACTAGTCCTATAAGTACCAGCATCATATGATTGTGAGGCTCATACTAGTCTCTAAGTACCAGCATCATATGATTGTGTGACTATACTAGTCTATAACTGCCAGCATCATATGATTGTGTGACTATACTAGTCTATAAGTACCCAGCATCATATGATTGTGTGACCTATACTAGTCTATAAGTACCAGCATCATATGATGGTGTGACTATACTAGTTTATAAGTACCAGCATCATATGATTGTGTGACTATACTAGTCTATAAGTACCAGCATCATATGATTGTGTGATATACTAGTCTATAAGTACCAGCATCATATGATTGTGTGACTAAAATAGTCTATTATAAGTACCAGCATCATATGATTGTGTGACTATACTAGTCAAATAGTACCAGCATTATTGATTGTGTGACTATACTAGTCTACAAGTCCCAGCATCATATGTTTGTGGACTATATAGTCTAAAAGTACCAGCATCATATGATTGTGTGACTATACTACTCTATAATACCAGCATCATATGATTGTGTGACTATACTAGTCTATAAGTACAGCATCTATGATTTGTGACTATACTAGTCTATAAGTACCAGACAATCATATGATGTGTGACTATATAGTCTATAAGTACCAGAAATATATGATTGTGTGACTATACTAGTCTATAAGTACCAGCATCATATGATTGTGGGGACTATACTAGTCTAAAAAGTACCAGCATCATATGATTGTATGACTATACTAGTCTATAAGTACCAGCATCATATGATTGTGTGACTATACTAGTCTATATACTTATATGCATCATATGATTGTGTGACTATACTAGTTATAAGTCCCAAGCATCATATGATTGTGTGACTATAGTAGTCTATAAGTACCAGCATCATATGATTGTGTGACTATACTAGTCTATAAGTACCAGCATCATATGATTGTGTGACTATACTAGTCTATATACTTATATGCATCATATGATTGTGTGACTATACTAGTCTATAAGTACCAGAAATCATATGATTGTGTGACTATACTAGTCTATAAGTCCCAGCATCATATGTTTGTGTGACTATACTAGTCTATAAGTACCAGCATCATATGATTGGTGACTATACTAGTTTTAAGGGTACCAGCATCATATGATTGTGTGACTTAACTAGCCCTATAAGACCAGCATCATATGATTGTGAGGCTATAGTGTCTATAAGTCCCAAACATCATATGTTTGGGTTTGTGACTATACTATCTATAAGTACCAGCATCATATGATTGTGTGACTATACTAGTCTATAAGTACCAACATCATATGATTGTGTGACTATACTAGTCTATAAGTACCAGCATCATATGATTGTGTGACTATACTAGTCTATAAGTACCAGCATCATATGATTGTGAGGCTATAGTAGTCTATAAGTACCAACATCATATGACTGTGTGACTATACTAGTCTATAAGTACCAGTGCTGTATAATTGTGTGACCGTAATAGCCAGTAAGTACAAGTATTGCATGACTGTTGTATCCAATATATAACAATATTGTACACTTCAATCAAAGATAGACACATATCAATCACAGAAATACAAATCTTAGTCTAGACACTTCAATAACAGAAAAACAAATTCTAGACACTTCAATTAACGAAATATAAATTCTAGATTAGTCACTTCTCAGATACCAAGTACATCTTGACTAAATCTGTCAACAAGTCACTTCTGGGATACCAAGTACATCTTAACCAAATCTGTCAACCAGTCACTTCTGGGCTGTTTCTTGAGTATCTGTGGACTTTGTAATTTACGTAAAAAGAGGTTTTGTCCCAAGATTTCTCATCTGGATCTCAAGTGCAGGGGATGTGATCCTGCACCCACCACTGAAATATGAAATCACGAATAAACATCATTGCATTTGGGGAATTCCCTTATGTGCTTCATCCCATTCTTCAGTAGCTAACGATGAGTTGCCATACTGGTGGTATCAATGGAAGCCTGGCTGAAGCATTTTCGTCTGTGGATAGAATGTTGTTCCCCCCGATGTGTCTCCACCTTGCCGAGGTGGGGGGGGGGGCTTGAGTGTCCCAGTGACCCCAAGCGCTGTGCCGATGGATATAAAACTACATGTCGGACAGCTCTTGAGATGGGGACCAGACTAAGTCTGGTAAGACAACTTACAGCTCTACAGGTAGCCTGGGGATAGTGGTCAAAAGCTCAAATCAGGTGCACGAAGCCACTTGGTCCAGACACATACACTGAGGCTACCATCTGAGGGATGTGGCTGAGCATCTCTAAGCCACTAACCCCTAGATGTGAGAGCCGGGCCGATAGCCACATACTGCAAAACGGAGGTCAGATGCTGAGCACGCTACATGCTTAGTTCAGATACTTGTTCGAAGGCTCTCAGCTGGGGGATGTGGGATCCCCGGATGAGAGGGCCTGGCCGTCTCTTGCTCACTGTTGCCCGGAGGTAAGGTGCTGAGCCGGCAGCACATGTAGCCTACCTCGTGAGAGAGTACTAAAGGTAGAAAAGCGCCCCAGTCGCACGAAATGGTTACGGAAAATGTCTATGTCTATACTCATAGAGTGAGAGCTGTCAAAGGAGAAAAACGTCTCATTAACACGAAATGGAATGCTTGGCTAGTGAATCCATTACATGGAAGTCCAAAGCTTAAAAAAGTCACTTAAAAGTCGACAGGGCCGACTTCATTGCACCGGGTTTTATCCCATATGGCTCGGTCTCTTTCCACAGCACGGAAAGCGTCGCACAAAGAACGAACTCCGTAGCTTTTAGCGACGACCCACAGGAGTCTCCGAAACATTTAACTCGTAAACTGAAGGACGCGGCCCGGAACTGAACCCACAACCTTCTGAGCACGAGTCAAACGGCTTGACCACTTCGCCACAGAGACTCCTGGGAGTCCGAAGCTAAAACTTACCTAGTGGATGTCGTCTGCGGACTGACCGTTCCTGGTTTGTGCGGGGAGCGGCGAGAGGCTAAAGAAATGCCCAATATATGGAAGTGAGGAATTAAAGCAGCCATGAGCAGGATATGGTGATTCCTCGGGTGAGCTCAGTCGCAGAGCAATATGTGCCAGCTCTGCAATTATGGAAGCCTCCTTGGATAGTGGGGAATGCCCATGGTCTGCCCCTACCTTCCCTTGAGGGTTGACCTTGACAATTAACCGAAAACTCTTTCAATACTTAATCCATACCGACTATATGCCACCATAATTCATTTACTGGTATAATTGTTCAGTATAATTGTTCATTATAATTGTTTAACTATAATTGTTCACTATATATGTGGTGAGTGTGGGAGAGAGAGAGAGAGAGAGAGAGAGAGAGAGACGGAGAGGAGAGAGACGAGAGAGAGAGATGAGAGAGAGAGAGAGAGAGAGAAGGAGAGAGAAAGAGAAAGTGGGTGTCAGAGAGAGGGAGAGAGTATGTGCGCACGTGCTGTTGGTGGTGTGGAGAGAGTGATTGAGCTAGAAATGGTGGGGAATGTGTCAGTGCATGCATTCGTACGTGTATGTGTGAGAGTGAGTGAGGGAGTGTGTGCGTGTCGTGCATGCGTTCAGTGCATGTGTATGTGTGAGAGAGTGTGATTGAGAGAGAGAGTGTGTGTGTGTGTGAAGGATTGTGTGTTAGAGAGTGAGACAGTGGGAGAGTTGATGTGTTAGTGTGTGTGTGAGCGTGCGCATGCGTGTGAGTGGTGTATATGAAAGAATACAGAGAGAGAGAGAGAGAGAGAGGAGAGAGAGAGAGAGAGAGAGAGAGAGAGAGAGAGAGCTGAGCTGATGCATGTCGTGTAACACGCATGTTATGTAACACGCGAATCCATATGTTTGTGTATTCTCATCTGTCATATTATCAATTAAATACCATTTGATTTTATCATGCATAATATAAACTCATGTTCATTACTGTAGTTTGAGTGAGAGAGTCAGTAAGTGTGAATGAGAGACAGAACGACCGTGAGCGTGAGAAGTGAATGAGTGAGCGGGAGAGTGAATGAGTGAGCAGGGAGAGTGAATGAAGTGAGCGTGAGAGTGAATGAGCGGAAGAGTGAATGTGGTGAGAGAGAGAGAGAGAGAGAGAGAGAGAGAGAGGAGAGAGGAGAGAGAGAGAGAGAGAGAGAGAGAGGAGAGCGAGAGACGAGTCCCGAGAGGAGATCCTCCTGAGAGAGAGAGAGGAGAGAGAGAAGAGAAGAGAGAGAGAGCATCACTATTTTTACGTCACATACATTTTATGTACACATTTTTCTCCATGTTTAACATTTTTATGAGACTGCTTCATGACAAGTGTCAGTGTATGTGTGTGAGTAAAGTGTGGGAGTTTGTTCATTCTAGTTTCAATACTAACGTGAGACATTTTGTATGTGTCTAGATGTGAGGAAGTGTGAGTGTATGTGGAGGATGTGTGCGAGTGTGGGGATATGTGTGGGTGGGGTTGTGTGGGTGTGGGTATGCATTGGATGGGTTGGGGTGTGTGGGTTTTGGTGGGTAGTGGTATTTGTGGGTGTTGGTGGATGTGTGGATGGATGTGTGGGGGTGACAAGTAGGGGTGTTGGAATGGGTTGTGGGGGATGTGTGTATGGGTGGAGGATATGTGTATGGGACGGATGCGGGGAATGTGTGTTTATGTGGGTGGAGATGTGTGGATGGTTTGAGAAGTATGTATGGGAGGCGGGGATTGTGTGGGTAGGGGATTGTGTTGGGTGGATTGGGGATGCAAGGGCGGGTGGGGAGAAGTGTATGGGTGTGTGGGTTTGAGATATGCGTGCGGTGTGTTGGTGGGGGATGTGTGAATGATGTGTGGGTGGAGGGTATGTTGTGGTGGTATGGGTGGAGGATAGTGTGTGGTGTGGGGGATGTGTGTGATGGGTGCGGGGAATGTGCGTATGGGTGGGGTATATGTGTGGTGTGAGTAGGGATTTGTGGTGGTTGGGGGAAGTATGTGGGTGTGTGGGGGTGGGAGATGTGTGTGTGTGGATGGGGAAGTGTGGGGTGGGGGTGTGTGAGTGGCTTAGGGATGTGTAGGTGGGTGAGGGAGTTGTATGTGTTGGGGTGGGATGTGGTAGTGGTGGAGGGTGTGTGTGGGTAGTGGTATTGTGATCGAGAGATTGGTGGGGGTGGGTGTGTGGGGTGCGTAGTGGAGGATGTTTGCGTGAGTGAGTGTCTGTTGGTGGACGGGTAGGGAATGCGTGTGTGGGTGGAGAGAGGTGTGTGGTGTGTTGGTTGGGGATATTGTGTGGGTGAGGTATGTGTGTGTGGGTGGGGTTTTTTGTGGTGTGTGAGTGGGGGTATGTGGGGTGGATGGGTAAGGGTATATGTTGTGGGTGTGGGTGGGAATATTGTGTGGTATCTGGGTGGGGGATATGTGTGTGGTGTGTAAGTGGGGATGTGTTGGTGAGGGATGTGTGTGTGTGGTGCGTGGGTTGGGAATGGTGCGTGGTAGAGGGTGTATGTGATGTGCGGGTGGAGGATTGTGTGGTGGGGGATTAGGTTATGGCATGTGTGGGTGGGTGGAAGTTGTATGTGTGGGTGGTGGGGTGTGTGTGAGTGGATTGGGGATGTATGGGTGGTTAGGGAGATGTGTGTGTGTGGGGGGGGGGGGACATGTTAGTTGGTGGGGATGTGTGTGTATGGTTTGGGGATGTGTGAGTGGATGTTCGATGTGTGGGTTGGTGGGGGATTGTGTGCATGGGTGGGGAATATGTTGTCGATAGAGATGTGGCTGGGGATGGGTGGTTTGAGGTGTGGGTGGGGAGAGGATGTGTGGGTTAGGATGTGTATGTGGATGGGAGTGGGATGTGTGGGTTGGTGGGGGAATGTTTGTGGGTGGCGAGTGTGTTTTGGTTGGGGGACCAGGTGAGGGCAGTGTGTGCGGGTGGGGGATGTGCGGGAGGGGGGTGGGTCGGTTGGTGGGGTATGTATGTGTCCCTTGGTGTGCGTGTGTGTGGGTAGGTGGGGGTGTGTATGTGTCCCTTGGTGCGCGTGTGTGTGGGTAGGTGGGGGTGTTGTGTGGGTGGGGTGATGTATGGATAGGTGGGAGATGGGCCTCACAACATGGTAATTAGCCTTGTTTATGTTTACAACATTCATTTCACAGTGTTTATTTTTCTTCCTATGTAAATGTATAATGCTCTTGATGAACGAAAGACGAGTGATTGGAAGGGCCGAATGTAAGACGGGTCTGCGCGCCCAATTTGTGACCCTAATAAAGTTGATTTGATTTGATTTGATTTGATTTGTCTTTGACCGTTCTGCCTTGACCAGCTGAGAAGTGGGCGACACCACAATAGTAAGAGTCTAACATGCCTTGAAACCAGAGGAAGGCTAACCTCATTCAAAATGCCCACCGAAGACGGAAGTGCCATCCGTAGGATGGCAAAATAAAAATTGGCACTATGCAATTACGTCCGAGTGAAATAGCTTTCGTGCTAGGAACAGCTCTGACTACCTAGTTTTCTGAATGGTTATCGTGTCCGGAAAAGCTCTTGACTAGCTAGTTTTCCGAATGTCCGTTGTGCCCGGAACAGCTCTGACGGGCACAGCGACAAGCACATGTCCGAATCTAAAACTCACTGAGTCCCACAGGAATGCTAACCTGTCAAAAATGCACACTAAAAGTTGGATGTGTTGGCCCAAGGGTTTCGGCCCAAGGGTGCCTAACCTGACACACCGCAATCACATCTGAAAAAAACACTCTGGATGAACGCAAAGAAGAAGAAGAATGTTGTTCAGTTCAGACCCTCTGCTCACTTCCACTGAAGTTCCAGATGTGAGGCTTTTGTTTTGCTGCACTTTCCACTCTATCCCAGACAGCTTCACCACATCAGTCTTGTAATAATCTAGCTGGCCGCCCACAGGAACAGCAGCAGCCAGTCTATCAGTCTGTTCATGCCCAGTGCAGAAAATCCATGATATGCTCTTGATCTACATCTTGTCAAGCGGCGCAACCAGCTTCTATTGTATGCAGCAGAACAGAACCACAACACATATTGATTATTGCTCCACAATCTGGGATGGATGCTCCAAATACTCCTTTATTCACTCCAGAAAGGGCAGTGCGTCTAATCAATGGTGATACGCTTACAGACAATTCTAACCTACATGAACGTTCTTCAGTTACTGCCACTACACAACGCCTACTTTTTAATAAGGCTAAAACTAACTCACAAAATCCTATTTCAAAATGCCCCATTAGATATAATGCAAGACATAGCGAATGACTAAATATACTTCATGTCCCTAAACCTAGGATAGACTTATATAAAACAAGCTTAGCATACTCTGCCACTCAGTTGTGGAATAATCTTCCACAAGAAATCAAAGACACCACCAATCATTATACATACAGTCGCAACCTGTTTGAACACTACCTCAGGACAGACTACATGCCCCCTTAAAAAAAAACAGCAACAAAGACAATAATAATGATAAATTATCTCGAACGACAACTAGTCAGAAAAAAAGAAAAATAAAAATTCCCATATGTGTGGCACGTTACACCCACCTTGGGTATTTATGATGCACATGTTAAACATGGCCTCAACGTGTCACGTATTATGGATTATTTTTCATGCGTTTTAATGCTTATTGTTCTTTTGTTGTTAAAGAATTGCTTCATAAGAGATGTTGAATGAAAGAATGTTTGAGAGGAAATAGAGAAGAAGGGCAGAATGTCAGACGGGCCTGCGTGCCCAATTCTTAACCCTTTGAAAATAAAGATTTTCGTTCGTTCGTTCGTTTTTTCTTTCGCAGCACACTTTGTGAGTCTCACAAACACAACATGTCATTCTGTATTACTCCCCAGCAACCAGAATGCCACCGTTACATCCTCCAACTGTATGATAACAGACCAAAGATACACATATAACATACAGTTTGACGGTGTATGAACAGATCCAGACAGAGATACACAAATAACATACAGTCTGACATTGTATGAACAGACCCAAAGATACACATATAACATACAGTTTGACGGTGTATGAACAGATCCAGACAGAGATACACAAATAACATACAGTCTGACATTGTATGAACAGATCCAGAGATACACATAGAACATACAGTCTGACATTGTATGAAAAGATCCAGAGATACACATATAACATACAGTCTGACATTGTATGAACAGATCCAGAGATACACATATAACATACAGTCTGGCAGTGTATGAACAGATCCAGAGATATGATACACATATAACATACAGTCTGATAGTGTATGAACAGATCCAGAGATACGATACACATATAACATACAGTCTGATAGTGTATGAACAGATCCAGAGATACACATATAACATACAGTCTGACTGTATTTGAACAGACCCAGAAATACACATAGAACATAGTCTGCATGTATGAACAGATCCAGAGATACACATATAACATACAGTCTGATAGTGTACGAACAGACCCAGAGATACGATACACATATAACATAGTCTGATAGTGTATGAACAGATCCAGAAATACACATATAACATACAGTCTGATAGTGTATGAACAGATCCAGAGATACACATATAACATACTCTCTGACATTGTATGATCAGATCCAGAGATACGATACACATACAACATAGTCTGATAGTGTATGAACAGATCCAGAAATACACATATAACATACAGTCTGATAGTGTATGAACAGATCCAGAGATACACATATAACATACTCTCTGACATTGTATGAACAGATCCAGAGATACGATACACATATAACATAGTCTGATAGTGTATGAACAGATCCAGAAATACACATATAACATACAGTCTGATAGTGTATGAACAGATCCAGAGATACACATATAAGTCTGATAGTGTATGAACAGATCCAGAGATACACATATAACATACAGTCTGACATTGTATGATCAGATCCAGAGATACACATATAACATACAGTCTGACATTGTATGAACAGATCCAGAGATACACATAGAACATACAGTCTGACATTGTATGAACAGATCCAGAGATACACATATAACATACAGTCTGATAGTGTATGAACAGATCCAGAGATACACATATAACATACAGTCTGACATTGTATGATCAGATCCAGAGATACACATATAACATACAGTCTGACATTGTATGAACAGATCCAGAGATACACATAGAACATACAGTCTGACATTGTATGAACAGATCCAGAGATACACATATAACATACAGTCTGATAGTGTATGAACAGATCCAGAGATACACATATAACATACTGTCTGACATTGTGTGAACAGATCCAGAGATACACATATAAAATATTGTCTGACATTTTATGAACAGATCCAGAGATACACATATAACATACAGTCTGATAGTGTATGAACAGATCCAGAGATACACATATAACATACTGTCTGACATTGTATGAACAGATCCAGAGATACACATATAACACAGTCTGACATTGTATGAACAGATCCAGAGATACACATATAACATACAGTCTGACATTGTATGAACAGATCAAGAGATACACATATAACATAGTCTGACATTGTATGAACAGATCCAGAGATACACATATAACATACAGTCTGACATTGTATGAACAGATCCAGAGATACACATATAACATACAGTCTGATAGTGTATGAACAGATCCAGAGTTACACATATAACATACTGTCTGACATTGTATGAACAGATCCAGAGATACACATATAACATACAGTCTGGCAGTGTATGAACACATCCAGAGATACACATATAACATACAGTCTGACATTGTATGAACAGATCCAGAGATACACATATAACATACTGTCTGATATTGTATGAACAGATCCAGAGATACATATATGTCTGATAGTGTATGAACAGATCCAGAGATACACATATAACATACAGTCTGACATTGTATGAACAGATCAAGAGATACACATATAACATACAGTCTGACATTGTATGAACAGATCCAGAGATACACATATAACATACAGTCTGACATTGTATGAACAGATCCAGAGATACACATATAACATACAGTCTGATAGTGTATGAACAGATCCAGAGATACACATATAACATACTGTCTGACATTGTATGAACAGATCCAGAGATACACATATAACATACAGTCTGACAGTGTATGAACAGATCCAGAGATACACATATAAGTCTGATAGTGTATGAACAAACCCAGAGATACACATATCACATATTGTCTGACATTGTATGAACAGATCCATAGATGCACATATAACATACAGTCTGACATTGTATGAACAGATCCAGAGATACACATATAAGTCTGACAGTGTATGAACAGACCCAGAGATACACATATCACATATTGTCTGACATTGTATGAACAGATCCAGAGATACACATATCACATATTGTTTGACATTGTATGAACAGATCCAGAGATACACATATAACATACAGTCTGACAGTGTATGAACAGACCCAGAGATACACATATAACATACGGTCTGATAGTGTATAAACAGATCCATAGATGCACATACAACATACCGTTTGACATTGTATGAACAGATCCATAGATGCACATACAACATACCGTCTGACATTGTATGAACAGATCCATAGATGCACATACAACATACCATCTGACATTGTATGAACAGATCCATAGATGCACATACAACATACTGTCTGGTGGTGTATGAACAGATCCATAGATGCACATACAACATACCATCTGACAATGTATGAACAGATCCATAGATGCACATATAACATACCGTCTGACATTGTATGAACAGATCCATAGATGCACATACAACATACCGTCTGACATTGTATGAACAGATCCATAGATGCACATACAACATACCGTCTGACATTGTATGAACAGATTCATAGATGCACATACAACATACCATCTGGTAGTGTATGAACAGATCCATAGATGCACATACAACATACCGTCTGACATTGTATGAACAGATCCATAGATGCACATATAACATACCGTCTGACATTGTATGAACAGATCCATAGATGCACATACAACATACCGTCTGACATTGTATGAACAGATCCATAGATGCACATACAACATACCGTCTGGCAGCGCTTGAAGGCATTCTTGGTATCCTGGAGAATGTTGATGGCCACTTCCTGTGACAAAAAACGTTTCTCCACCAAATTCTCAATGGTGGGACCCGCCTTAGTGACAGTGCCAATCTTGGCTTGAATATCGCGTTTCAGTTCATATATTCTGTGTGGAAAATATACATACATGATACAAACACGTCCACTGAGAACCTACTCAACTCTTCATTAACAGATAACTATAGTGAGAGATATCCCATTTTTGATCAAAAATTAGGTATGAGTGAAACATCCAACATTTAACCAAAAATTAGTTATGCATGAGAGACATCCAACAATCAACCAACAGTTAGATATGAATGAGATATATCCAACATTTGACCACTAATTAGGTATGAGTGAGGCATCCAACATTTGACCAATAGTTAGTTATGAGTGAGAGACATCCAACATTTGACCAATAGTTAGGTGTGAGTGAGAGACATCCAACATTTGACCAATAGTTAGGTGTGATTGAGAGACATCCAACATTTGATCAATAGTTAGGTGTGAGTGAGAGACATCCAACATTTGATGAATAGTTAGATATGAGTGAGATATATCTGACATTTGACCAATAATTAGGTATGAGTGAGGCATCCAACATTTGACCAATAGTTAGGTGTGAGTGAGAGACATCCAACATTTGATGAATAGTTAGATATGAGACATCCAACATTTTACCCATAATTAGGTATAGGTGAGACATCCAACATTTGATGAATAGTCAGACATGAGACATTCAACATTTTACCCATAATTAGGTATAAGTGAGACATCCAACATTTGATGAATAGTTAGATATGAGACATCCAACATTTGATGAATAGTTAGATATGAGACATTCAACATTTTACCCATAATTAGGTATAAGTGAGACATCCAACATTTGACATCCTGTAAGCTGTAAATGTGAGACAATGAACACTTACCCATGTGTATATTTCCGTATGTATGTTGGTACATGTGTATTTGTACCTGTATGTATGTTGGTACATGTGTATTTGTACCTGTATGTATGTTGGTACATGTGTATTTGTACCTGTATGTAAGTTGGTACATGTGTATTTGTACCTGTATGTATATGTATTTGTACCTGTATGTATGTTGGTACATGTGTATTTGTACCTGTATGTATGTTGGTACATGTGTATTTGTACCTGTATGTATATATATTTGTACCTGTATGTATGTTGGTACATGTGTATTTGTACCTGTATGTATATGTATTTGTACCTGTATGTATGTTGGTACATGTGTATTTGTACCTGTATGTATATGTATTTGTACCTGTATGTATGTTGGTACATGTGTATTTGTACCTGTATGTATATGTATTTGTACCTGTATGTATGTTGGTACATGTGTATTTGTACCTGTATGTATGTTGGTACATGTGTATTTGTACCTGTATGTATATGTATTTGTACCTGTATGTATGTTGGTACATGTGTATTTGTACCTGTATGTATATATATTTGTACCTGTATGTATATGTATTTGTACCTGTATGTATGTTGGTACATGTGTATTTGTACCTGTATGTATGTTGGTACATGTGTATTTGTACCTGTATGTATATGTATTTGTACCTGTATGTATGTTGGTACATGTGTATTTGTACCTGTATGTATGTTGGTACATGTGTATTTGTCCTGTATGTATGTTGGTACATGTGTATGTGTCTCTGTAGGTATGTTGGTAGTATGTTGGTATGTGTTTTTACCACGGACAGACAGAAAAACCAATGACCATATCCTATAAGCAACAAATGAAAATCGTAAACTGATTAGAGACATTAGATCGTAGACAGTCACAATTTTTTGGTCATGTTATGAGAATAAATTGGAGAACTTGGTGATAAATAGCAAGATCGAGGGGAAGAGAACAAGGGGAAGGCAGAGAAGTAAATACCTGGATGGCTTGGCCATGTGGCATGGTCGAGACAAGAACACTGAGCTGATCCACGACTGTGGTGATCGAGTGAGATGGTGAAACATGACCGCCCACGCTTAATGGCATGGCACATGATGATGATGATGATGATATATTCAGACAGTATCTGCTGGTATGCATGTATTATAAGTCTTCCAGTACTAACTGAATGATGCAGTATAATATCTGCAGTGTCTGGCTCCCTATACAGAGATGATTGGCCGTATGGATAATCACTTTCAATTGATCACAAAGAACATTTTCAACAGCACACAGCAGTATACAAGATCATGATTAACAAATTCAACATACCCTCCAGACTGGAGCTGGCGCTTGACATGATCCTGTTTCTCGTAATAGTGCTGCAGAACCTGGGAGCCTCGTTGTTTCAATGACTGCAGCTCTACCCTGAAGGCACAACAATCATCACTTTACAATGTCACCACACAAGATAGTCAAGTTACAATGTCACCACACAAGATAGTCAAATTACAATGTCACCACACAATATAGTCGAGTTATAATGTCACCACAATATAGTCAAGTTACAATGTCACCACACGATATAGTCAAGTTACAATGTCACCACACAAGATAGTCAAGTTACATATCACCACACGATATAGTCAAGTTACAATGTCATCACACGATATAGTCAAGTTAATATGTCACCACACGATATAGTCAAGTTACAATGTCACCATACAATATAGTCAAGTTACAATGTCACCACACAATACAGTCAAGTTACAATGTCACCACACGATATAGTCAAGTTACAATGTCACCACACAATATAGTCAAGTTACAATGTCACCACACAATACAGTCAAGTTATAATGTCACCACAATATAGTCAAGTTATAATGTCACCACACAATATAGTCAAGTTACATGTCACCACACAATATAGTCAAGTTACAATGTCACCACACAATATAGTCAAGTTACAATGTCACCATACAATATAGTCAAGTTAAATGTCACCACACAATATAGTCAAGTTACAATGTCACCACACGATATAGTCAAGTTACAATGTCACCATGCAATATAGTCAAGTTACAATGTCACCACACAATATAGACAAGTTACAATGTCACCATGCAATATAGTCAAGTTACAATGTCACCACATGATATAGTCAAGTTACAATGTCACCACAATATAGTCAAGTTATAATGTCACCACAATATAGTCAAGTTACATGTCACCACACAATATAGTCAAGTTACAATGTCACCATGCAATATAGTCAAGTTACAATGTCACCACACAATATAGTCAAGTTACAATGTCACCACACGATATAGTCAAGTTAATATGTCACCACACGATATAGTCAAGTTACAATGTCACCATACAATATAGTCAAGTTACAATGTCACCACACAATACAGTCAAGTTATAATGTCACCACACAATATAGTCAAGTTATAATGTCACCACACAATATAGTCAAGTTACAATGTCACCACACAATATAGTCAAGTTATAATGTCACCACAATATAGTCAAGTTACAATGTCACCACACGATATAGTCAAGTTACAATGTCACCACACAAGATAGTCAAGTTACATGTCACCACACGATATAGTCAAGTTACAATGTCATCACACAATATAGACAAGTTACAATGTCACCACACAATATAGTCAAGTTATAATGTCACCACACAAGATAGTCAAGTTACAATATCACCACACAATATAGTCAAGTTACAATGTCACCACACGATATAGTCAAGTTACAATGTCACCACACAATATAGTCAAGTTACAATGTCACCACACAATACAGTCAAGTTATAATGTCACCACAATATAGTCAAGTTATAATGTCACCACACAATATAGTCAAGTTACATGTCACCACACAATATAGTCAAGTTACAATGTCACCACACAATATAGTCAAGTTACAATGTCACCATACAATATAGTCAAGTTACATGTCACCACACAATATAGTCAAGTTACAATGTCACCACACAATATAGTCAAGTTATAATGTCACCACAATATAGTCAAGTTACATGTCACCACACAATATAGTCAAGTTACAATGTCACCATGCAATATAGTCAAGTTACAATGTCACCACACAATATAGTCAAGTTACAATGTCACCACACGATATAGTCAAGTTACAATGTCACCACACGATATAGTCAAGTTACAATGTCACCATACAATATCATTAATTTACAAAAGAAGAGGAAGAAGAATGGAGTCAGAAAGCCACCTCAGATGTGCAGTGACGGCCTCCACTTCCATTCTCATGTTGGATGTTGTGTTTGAATGTGCCCCTCCATGAAGTCCCATTCTCATGTTGGATGTTGTGTTTGAATGTGCCCCTCCATGAAGTCCCATTCTCATGTTGGATGTTGTGTTTGAATGTGCCCCTCCATGAAAGTCCCATTCTCATGTTGGATGTTGTGTTTGAATGTGCCCTCCATGAAGTCCCATTCTCATGTTGGATGTTGTGTTTGAATGTGCCCCTCCATGAAGTCCCATTCTCATGCTGGATGTTGTGTTTGAATGTGCCCCTCCATGAAGTCCCATTCTCATGTTGGATGTTGTGTTTAAATGTGCTCCTCCATGAAGTCCCATTCTCATGTTGGATGTTGTGTTTGAATGTGCCCCTCCATGAAGTCCCATTCTCATGTTGGATGTTGTGTTTGAATGTGCCCCTCCATGAAGTCCCATTCTCATGTTGGATGTTGTGTTTGAATGTGCCCCTCCATGAAGTCCCATTCTCATGTTGGATGTTGTGTTTGAATGTGCTCCTCCATGAAGTCCCATTCTCATGTTGGATGTTGTGTTTGAATGTGCTCCTCCATGAAGTTCCATTCTCATGTTGGATGTTGTGTTTGAATGTGCTCCTCCATGAAGTTCCATTCTCATGTTGGATGTTGTGTTTGAATGTGCCCCTCCATGAAGTCCCATTCTCATGTTGGATGTTGTGTTTGAATGTGCTCCTCCAAGAAGTCCCATTCTCATGTTGGATGTTGTGTTTGAATGTGCCCCTCCATGAAGTCCCATTCTCATGTTGGATGTTGTGTTTGAATGTGCCCCTCCATGAAGTTCCATTCTCATGTTGGATGTTGTGTTTGAATGTGCCCCTCCATGAAGTCCCATTCTCATGCTGGATGTTGTGTTTGAATGTGCCCCTCCATGAAGTCTCATTCTCATGTTGGATGTTGTGTTTGAATGTGCCCCTCCATGAAGTCCCATTCTCATGTTGGATGTTGTGTTTGAATGTGCCCCTCCATGAAGTCCCATTCTCATGTTGGATGTTGGGTTTGAATGTGCCCCTCCATGAAGTCCCATTCTCATGTTGGATGTTGTGTTTGAATGTGCTCCTCCATGAAGTCTCATTCTCATGTTGGATGTTGTGTTTGAATGTGCCCCTCCATGAAGTCTCATTCTCATGCTGGATGTTGTGTTTGAATGTGCTCCTCCATGAAGTTCCATTCTCATGTTGGATGTTGTGTTTGAATGTGCCCCTCCATGAAGTTCCATTCTCATGCTGGATGTTGTGTTTGAATGTGCCCCTCCATGAAGTTCCATTCTCATGTTGGATGTTGTGTTTGAATGTGCTCCTCCATGAAGTCCCATTCTCATGTTGGATGTTGTGTTTGAATGTGCCCCTCCATGAAGTCCCATTCTCATGTTGGATGTTGTGTTTGAATGTGCCCCTCCATGAAGTCCCATTCTCATGTTGGATGTTGTGTTTGAAGTACCCTCCATGAAGTCTCATTCTCATGTTGGATGTTGTGTTTGAATGTGCCCCTCCATGAAGTCTCATTCTCATGTGGATGTTGTGTTTGAATGTGCCCCTCCATGAAGTCTCATTCTCATGTTGGATGTTGTGTTTGAATGTGCCCCTCCATGAAGTCTCATTCTCATGTTGGATGTTGTGTTTGAATGTGCCCCTCCATGAAGTCTCATTCTCATGTTGGATGTTGTGTTTGAATGTGCCCCTCCATGAAGTCTCATTCTCATGTTGGATGTTGTGTTTGAATGTGCCCCTCCATGAAGTCCCATTCTCATGTTGGATGTTGTGTTTTGAATGTGCCCCTCCATGAAGTTCCCATTCTCATGTTGGATGTTGTGTTTGAATGTGCCCCTCCATGAAGTCCCATTCTCATGTTGGATGTTGTGTTTGAATGTGCCCCTCCATGAAGTCTCATTCTCATGTGGATTGTTGTGTTTGAATGTGCCCCTCATGAAGTCTCATTCTCATGTTTGGATGTTGTTGTTTGAATGTGCCCATGGTCGGGGTCATGTTGGATGTTGGTGTTTGAATGGCCCCTCCATGAAGTCCCATTCTCATGTTGGATGTTGTGTTTGAATGTGCCCCTCCATGAAGTCCCATTCTCATGTTGGATGTTGTGTTTGAATGTGCCCCTCCATGAAGTCTCATTCTCATGTTGGATGTTGTGTTTGAATGTGCCCCTCCATGAAGTCTCATTCTCATGTTGGATGTTGTGTTTGAATGTGCCCCTCCATGAAGTCTCATTCTCATGTTGGATGTTGTGTTTGAATGTGCCCCTCCATGAAGTCTCATTCTCATGTTGGATGTTGTGTTTGAATGTGCCCCCTCCATGAAGTCTCATTCTCATGTTGGATGTTGTGTTTGAATGTGCCCCTCCATGAAGTCTCATTCTCATGTTGGATGTTGTGTTTGAATGTGCCCCTCCATGAAGTCCCATTCTCATGTTGGATGTTGTGTTTGAATGTGCCCCTCCATGAAGTCCCATTCTCATGTTGGATGTTGTGTTTGAATGTGCCCCTCCATGAAGTCCCATTCTCATGTTGGATGTTGTGTTTGAATGTGCCCCTCCATGAAGTCCCATTCTCATGTTGGATGTTGTGTTTGAATGTGCCCCTCCATGAAGTCCCATTCTCATGTTGGATGTTGTGTTTGAATGTGCCCCTCCATGAAGTCCCATTCTCATGTTGGATGTTGTGTTTGAATGTGCCCCTCCATGAAGTCCCATTCTCATGCTGGATGTTGTGTTTGAATGTGCCCCTCCATGAAGTCCCATTCTCATGTTGGATGTTGTGTTTGAATGTGCCCCTCCATGAAGTCTCATTCTCATGTTGGATGTTGTGTTTGAATGTGCCCCTCCATGAAGTTCCATTCTCATGCTGGATGTTGTGTTTGAATATGCTCCTCCATGAAGTCACATTCTCATGTTGGATGTTGTGTTTGAATGTGCCCCTCCATGAAGTTCCATTCTCATGCTGGATGTTGTGTTTGAATATGCTCCTCCATGAAGTCCCATTCTCATGCTGGATGTTGTGTTTGAATATGCTCCTCCATGAAGTCTTATTCTCATGCTGGATGTTGTGTTTGAATGCGCTCCTCCATGAAGTTCCATTCTCATGCTGGATGTTGTGTTTGAATGCGCTCCTCCATGAAGTTCCACTCTCATGCTGGATGTTGTGTTTGAATGTGCTCCTCCATGAAGTCCCATTCTCATGTTGGATGTTGTGTTTGAATATGCTCCTCCATGAAGTCCCATTCTCATCCTGGATGTTGTGTTTGAACGTGCCCCTCCATGAAGTTCCATTCTCATGCTGGATGTTGTGTTTGAATATGCTCCTCCATGAAGTTCCATTCTCACCATGTTGGATGTTGTGTTTGAATGTGCTCCTCCATGAAGTCCCATTCTCATGTTGGATGTTGTGTTTGAATATGCTCCTCCATGAAGTCCCATTCTCATGCTGGATGTTGTGTTTGAATATGCTCCTCCATGAAGTTCCATTCTCACCATGTTGAATGTTGTGTTTCAATATGCCCCTCCATGAAGTTCCATTCTCACCATGTTGGATGTTGTGTTTCAATATGCCCCTCCATGGAGTCCCATTCTCACCATGCTGCACTGATCTGTCAATACATATTATTACATCATCCTCCCTAGCTGTATCCTCTGTCAGATGTCTTATTTCCAACCCTGCTCTCCCACTGCACTGATCTGTCAATACATATTATTACATCATCCTCCCTAGCTGTATCCTCTGTCAGATGTCTTATTTCCAACCCTGCTCTCCCACTGCACCACTCCCTACATTCTCTGCCAAGGGTTATGTAGACCTGATAAATTCTGTCCTGTATTCATGCATAGTGAATCCACTCCTCCCCTTTAGACACATCTTCTCCTCGCATCACTTGCATGATTGTTTAGTTTGCCACTGCCATCCATAAGATACTCTGTGGAGTCTTGCTCTCGTGCTGTTCCTATATAGGGGATGTCTCATGCCACCTGTGCAACTTCTAAAGTGAGTCCACACAAATCTGGATTTGACTGAGAGGAGGCCAAACATGTATCACATTGTTTTGACTGGGGGTATGTCTGGTGCAGCCAGAACTGTTTGCATCCTTCTCATTATGAATACTCTCCAATTATCCGCAGTGTATTACCAGCAGCCTAAGTACACTCAGACCATTATCGGTATTAGACAAGACCAGATGCTGATGTAGGAGGAAAGCAATCTCTGTTCCGTGTAAGTGCTTGCCATAGTTCTCAGGGCTGCCAATCATTATTTGCCTCACTGTATAGTGTTACCAACATGGTATTGGCATGACAGGCCGTCATGAAAGGTTATATCCAGATATCCCAGCCTGCCAATAGTCTTGCCATTGAAGTACACATCAGGGAAGTGGCTCTTACTATGGTATTGTTAGAGCAGCACCACATCACACATGGCTTGTCAGGGTTCATCTTTCAGTTGATTTCTCACATCACAGAGATTTCATGTAGTACCTCTTGTATTCCTCTGTTCAGAGATTTCATGCAGTGCCTCCTGTATTCCTCTGTTCAGAGATTTCATGTAGTGCCTCCTGTATTCCTCTGTTCAGAGATTTCATGTAGTGCCTCCTGTATTCCTCTGTTCAGAGATTTCATGCAGTGCCTCCTGTATTCCTCTGTTCAGAGATTTCATGTAGTGCCTCTTGTATTCCTCTGTTCAGAGATTTCATGCAGTGCCTCCTGTATTCCTCTGTTCAGAGATTTCATGTAGTGCCTCCTGTATTCCTCTGTTCAGAGATTTCATGTAGTGCCTCCTGTATTCCTCTGTTCAGAGATTTCATGCAGTGCCTCCTGTATTCCTCTGTTCAGAGATTTCATGTAGTGCCTCCTGTATTCCTCTGTTCAGAGATTTCATGCAGTGCCTCCTGTATTCCTCTGTTCAGAGATTTCATGTAGTGCCTTCTGTATTCTTCTGTTCAGTTCTGGTTGTCTGGACCAGTTCTATTCGTGAAGGCATTATATGTATATAAACTACACAAATAACAAAATTTACAAACAAATCTGGAATACAACAAAGTTCATTTCTCATCAAAATTGATGTTCTTGTACCATAAATATCTCTTATGTCCACATCGGACCTAGATGTGTCCACATCAGGTCTAGATATGCAAAACCAGAAGCTCTGATAGAGATGCTTACTCAATATATTTCTCCAAATGATGAGAGAAGATAGAGCGTGTCAGCTTATTGAGGAAGGTGGAGTCTCCTAGCTTGAACTCATATTCCACACAAGCCTTGGACAAATCTGTGGTCAGCTTACAAGTTCTGAAAGGAAATCACATTCAGCTTTAGCATGCAGAGATCAACTGGTGACAATGTGACGACATTTACTAACAAAACTTCCAGGCTTCACAACAAGTACAATGTATATCCAGTGTAACTGTGCCACCAAACGTGATTGCCAGACCCAGCAGCTGTCAGTCTTCAATCATTGATATTGCTTACACTAGTGTAAACCTATCAACTCATGATTTCTCACAGAAAACATGGATGGTAATTGCTCATTTTAAATATAGGTTTTCATCAAGCAGCAAACAGTGAAGATTTTATGGTGCATATTTTAGTATTAGTGTTAAGCAATCTGCCTTGCCCTCTGAAGGTCAGTTTCTTTGGTGTGGAATGTATTGATTAGAATGTTGCAATTTTTTTTTCCAGAAACTTGTGAGGGTCATTGCTGAAGCTACAAAGTTTGTGCCTTGTGCAGTGCTCTTGGTAGGCGGCTTGTTGTTCTGTTGAGACAGACCAAGCCAGATCATGTACAACTCAGTGCAATGAGGATGATCTGTTGAGACAGACCAAGCCAGATCATGTAACACTCAGTGCAATGAGGATGATCTGTTGATTAAGTACAATATTTTACCTGATGTACAAATCATACAGGTGTTCAAATACAATATTTTACCTGATGTACAAATCATACAGGTGTTTAAGTACAATATTTTACCTGGTGTACAAATCATACAGGTGTTTAAGTACAATATTTTACCTGATGTACAAATCATACAGGTGTTTAAGTACAATATTTTACCTGGTGTACAAATCATACAGGTGTTCAAATACAATATTTTACCTGATGTACAAATCATACAGGTGTTCAAATACAATATTTTACCTGATGTACAAATCATACAGGTGTTCAAATACAATATTTTACCTGATGTACAAATCATACAGGTGTTTAAGTACAATATTTTACCTGGTGTACAAATCATACAGGTGTTTAAGTACAATATTTTACCTGATGTACAAATCATACAGGTGTTCAAATACAATATTTTACCTGATGTACAAATCATACAGGTGTTTAAGTACAATATTTTACCTGGTGTACAAATCATACAGGTGTTTAAGTACAATATTTTACATGGTGTACAAATCATACAGGTGTTTAAGTACAATATTTTACCTGGTGTACAAATCATACAGGTGTTTAAGTACAATATTTTACCTGATGTACAAATCATACAGGTGTTCAAGTACAATACAGGTGTTCAAATACAATATTTTATCTGGTGTACAAATCATACAGGTGTTTAAGTACAATATTTTACATGGTGTACAAATCATACAGGTGTTTAAGTACAATATTTTACCTGATGTACCGAGTTCTAGCACAACGTGTTACACTGTGTTCACACCCTACAGGCTGTTCTAATGTAAACACTCACTAATGTACACATCCTACAGGCTGTTCTAATGTAAATACTCACTAATGTACACATCCTACAGGCTGCTTGAGTATAATGTTTTACCTGATGTACAGATCATACAGGCTGTTTAAGTACATTTCTGGATCTGATTGATTTTCAAGCCTGGATGCGATATGACCCTAATAAACAGATCATTATTATTTATAAGTTAGATGTGACACTGATAAGCATATATCAATATCTTTATAAACTAGATGTGAAAATAAAAAAACATAGATCAATATCAATTATAAAGAAGAGATGAAGCTGATAAACATAGATCAATATCAAATACAAACTAGGTTGTGTCTAGAAAGTCAATAGATGAATTTCTCTATACTGTATCCAGTTGTAGGAACTACAGTGACGTAGTGGTTTGTGTGCTTCCACATTAACACAGTAGTTCCGCAGTCAATTTCCCACAATGGCATCTTTAGTATGGCTCTGAAGTGGACCCAGTTTTGCAACGTGGCTATCATATTTACGACAGAAAGTTGGTGATCACACAAGCTCATTATGAAGTGTTTATTATCTTCTTCTTCTTCTTCGTTCATCCGGAGTTTTTTTCGGATGTGATTGCGTTGTGCCTGTTTACAGCAGAGCTGCGTTCTTGCGCCGTTAGGCCGACACATCCGACTTCTGCGGGCATTTGTTGACCGGGTTAACCTTCCCGGGGGTTTCTTAGGACGTTTGACTCTCACTGTTGTGGTGTTATCCCCCATCCCAGCTGGTCCATATAGAACAGCCAAAGATCCTGGTCAGCCCTCAAGGGAAGGCAGGGGCAGACCATGGGCATTCCCCGCCATCCAAGGAGGCTTCCATACTTGCAGAGCCGATACATAGCGCTCTGGTACTGGGCTCACCCAAGGAATCGTCACGTCCTGCACATGGCTGCTTAGCCTCACTTCCGTATATTGAGCCTTCCGTTCACCATAGGCTGTTCTTCCGGAAACCAGAAGTATGCAGTCTGCAGATGACATCCACACAGTGAGCTTTCGATTCGGACTTTCCACGTAATGGATTTGCTATCCAAGCAATATTCCATTTCATGCCACTAGGACACTTTTCCACCTTTTATGAAGCCCACACAATGGGCTTTTGATTCGGACTTTCCACGTAATGGATTTGCTATCAAGCAATATTCCATTTCGTGCCACTAGGACACTTTTCCACCTTTTATGAAGCCCACACAGCGAGCTTTCGATTTGGACTTTCCACATAATGGATTTGCTATCCAAGCAATATTTCATTTCATGCCTCTGGGTCTTCATGCACCTTTAAATGTCAACCTGTATGTAGTTAAAGTAAGCTGCGGTCAACTTGAGCTTGTTGATATCTCCATAGAGCTTGTCCTCAAATGAAGCAGGTGTGGGCCAAAATATCTTTCTCTGTTCTGCATACGTTGGGCAATCCTGCAGCAAATGTTTTGCTGTCATTTTTCCAGTTCTACAATTACATTCATCAGTATCTCCTATCTTTAGTTTATTGAACAAGTGGTATTTCAGCCTGTTATGTCCTGTGCGGAGTCTGAAGATTGCTACTTGTTCTCTTCGGTCGAGTTTGTAATATGCATCATCCTTCTGATGGCCTGGATGCTCAGATTCCCATTTGGTTCTATAAGTGCTTTTTATCAACCTCTTTGCCTCATTATAGGTTATGTCTATGTCAGGCTGTGGTAGTCGTCCGCCCTCTTTTGCCAGTCTGTCAGCCTCTTCGTTTCCAGGTATACTGCAATGTGATGGGATCCACTGTATTACAACTTTTTTGGATTTCTGGCATAGACCATGGAGTGCTGCTCTTAGGTCAGTTAGTTCTGTGCTGTTATTGCTCTTGAGTATTGAGACAGCTGACTTTGCATCTGTGAAGATAGCTATTTGCTTCTCTTTATTTTCCTCCATCAGGAGCATTTCTGCTGCAGTTTTCAAAGCCTCTACCTCCGCTTTGAAGTTACTTGAAAATTTTCCAGTTGCCATTGAATGTGTTTTTTTCACTCCATTTTTTAAATTTAGGAGAATTCCTCCTCCTCCATTCTCTATTGAATTTTTGGCTGATCCATCTGTATATGCATGGGTCCAATTCCTGCTTGGGTAATGTTCTTTTATGTAGTTTAGGGTTATTTCTCTTCTTTCGGTTTCATGCTGAGTGTTCTTTTTCTCAATACCAGGAATGTTTTCTATCATCTCAGGCAGTTGCTGCTGTCTCCAAGCTGGGAAGTTGTGTGCATTGTGTATGGGCTTGACTGTTGATATGTTAAGTATAGGATCTGCCCTAATCCTTCGTTTTGCAGTTTCTACAAAGTTGCTACGCTTCAGTCTTCCCTTTCCAAAACCATTAAATCTGTTGTACATAGGGTGGTCTGTCAATCTTCTAAATTTTTCTGCTTGTTGCTGGGCTCTGCTATCTCTTCTATCCTGCATTGGTTGTAAACAAGTGATCTTTTCTAGTTCATTAATAGGCGTTGTCTTCAGGCTTCCAGTTATGATTCGCATTCCTTGGTTTTGGACTCTACTTATTTTGTTAAAGTTTGACTTAGCTGCTGTTGCCCAAGCTGCAATGCCATATTCCAGTACTGGCCTCACCCGTCCAGTATATAACTTCTTGAGAACTTTCTCATCTGCTCCCCACGTTGTACCAGCAAGCTTTTTCATGATTGCCATTCTCTGCCTTGCTCTTGTTCGATTTTTCTCAACCTGTGTCTTCCATGTCAGGCGACGATCAAAGGTGACTCCTAGATAGTTTGGATTTTCTTCATGGCGCAATATTTTTCCATTCAATACCAGCTTAGGTTGCTGAGTTTTATTTGAGAGGGAGAACACTGTGCATGTTGTTTTCTCCTCACTTATCTTCACTAGCCATGATTTTGACCAGTCCTCTAGCGCTAATAAGGCTTGCTGTATTCTGCTGTTAGCTGTACTAATATATTCTTCAGATGTCCATATGGCTAGGTCATCTGCAAAGGAGGATGTGTGTACTCTGGCTGGAAAATTTTCTGTGATGTCATTTATATATGCTAGGAATAATGTTGGTGAAAGAACTCCTCCTTGGGGGACACCTTGCTCCAGCAGCATCATTTTGCTTGTTTGTCCTTGTACTTTTGTCCTGGCAGTTCTGTTCTCAAGGTAGTGGCTGATCCATTTATACATTTTTCCACAAACATGCATGTTTTGCAGTTTTACTTTCAGTCCTTCCTTCCATACTTTATCAAATGCTTTTTCTAAATCTATCCAGACTGCTAGTGTGTGCTTTTTCTCTTGGAAGGCATCCTCTATTTCCTGAGCTATATAGGTTATTTGATCTTCAGTGGATCTGTATTTTCTGAATCCTGCTTGGTGTGGTGTTAAGAGTTTGTTTTCTTCCAGATGCCATGTTAGCCTGCCATTGATAATGCGTTCCATTAATTTTCCTACACAGCTCAGTAGACTGATAGGTCGATAGCCATTTGGTTCTTCCAGGTCTTTTCCTTTCTTTGGGACTGGTATTAGTATAGCTTCCTTCCATGCCTGTGGGACTATTCCTCTCTTCCAGCTGTTATTTAGGACTGCTAGTAGTTTCTTCTTTGCCTTGGTGCCTAGTCCTATTAGCATTTCATTTGTGATTCCATCCTTTCCTGGTGATTTCTTCTTTTTTAGGGTATTCATTGCCTGTTCCATTTCTTCCATTGTTAGATTTGCCATCATATATTCTGCTGCTGTCTCTGTATTTCTATGATGTATCTGTTTGTCTTTGATTGCTTTCTTCTGTTCGGTTGTAATATCAATGTGGTTTGCATTTGCATAGTGTTCCATTAGTGCATTTGCAGCCTTTTTGCCTGTAAGCAAGGCATTTCCTTGTTTAATTGTTATTTGTTTGTTTCTAGGTCCTTCATTGTTCATGGCTTTCACTAGTTTCCATAGTTTGTTTCCATCCCTGTCAAAATTCAGGTTTTCTGTTTTTTCCCTCCAACAATCTCTTGTTGTTTGATTTACTGTTCTTTTATATTTTGCTGAGATGGCTTTGAGAGAGATGTTTGCTTCAATTGTTTGTTCTCTCTCTGCTGTCTTCCTGGCATCTTCAACTTTGTCCTCCAAACTTTGTAGTTCTTCAGTCCAGTATGGTTTGTAATTTTTCCTCGCTCCTCTTGGAATGGACTCAGTGGCTGCCTGTATTATCGCTCTGTTTAGACTTTCCACCATTTGCTTTATGTTGCCATATCGTGTATTTATGTTTTCACAATATTTGTCTGTTAGTATGGCAAATCTGTCCCAATCTGCTCGTTTGTAATTCCAGCGGGGCAAGGGCTTTTGCTCCTGTGGAACATACTCCATATTCATTTCAAGCTTGATTGGTCTGTGGTCACTACCTGCTAATTGGTCCAGCACATGGCGATCGATTTTGTGGAGGATGTCTCCTGTGCAGAAAGCTAAGTCTGGAGTAGAAGTGGTAAGCCATCTTCTGGAGTAGAAGCTCGGTGTGTCATCCGCTTTGTTGAGTAGATGGAGATTTGAGTCTATTTCCCAGTCCTCCAATTCATCTCCTCTTTTGTCAGTATCTGGGTATCCCCATCTTTCTGAACGGCTATTAAAGTCTCCGACAATAATGCAGTTTGTGTCAGTTATTTTCATGTTTGAGAGTGTAAGGTCCTTATCTGCTGGGCTATACAGATTGTAGATTCTTATTTTCACGTCCTTTATCATTATATCAACACCTATAATTTCCGTTTGGTTGTCAGAGATCACAGATACTTCGCTGCAAGGTATTGTATTTCGTGTAAGTATTAGAACTCCTCCTTTGTGTCCTTCGCGGTCGAAACGTGTGGCCTGATATCCTCTGACTGAGAATTTGTGATTGGCGTTGAGGTGTGTCTCTTGAATGCATGCCACATCTATTCTATCTTTATGAAGACGCTGTGTTAGGGAGTCTTTCTTCTTGTAAACTCCTTCGGCATTCCACTGTAGTATGTTGAGTGTCCGGGGTATTTGGTCAATAGCTCTTAACCTACTCCTCTGTGCCTTGACTCCACAGCACAGGGGAAGGTGACCACCAGTAGTCATGGGTGGACCCCCTCGAGGCAGGGGGCCCGGCACTATCACCGCCTGATGGGACTTCACAGGGATTAGCACCATATCGATTAATTTTGATTTGTGACATCATGAATTAAGTTACGTTGCACTGCTTTGTCAAGCCTGTGGCTCAGTACATCCGATTTCGACAAGCATTTATTCGGGATGCTTTCCCTAGCCTTTGACTGTCCCCAGTCTACCTACAAGGCAGCAGGTTTCACGTTGCACTGCTTTGTCAAGCCTGTGGCTCAGTACATCCGATTTCGACAAGCATGTATTTGGGGTGCTTTCCCTAGCCTTTGACTGTCCCCAGTCTACCTACAAGGCAGCAGGTTTGTGTGTCTCTTCGTCTGGTCCCTCTCCCTTGACCTGTCCGACATGGGTGGCCCTACCAGTAGCTGTGCTACCGTCGGCATAGCTCTTGGGGTCATTGGGACGCACAAGCCCCTCTACCTCGTCACGGTGGACACACAGCAGAGGGGGTTTATTATCTAATATCTAATATATGTAAATGTCTGGTTAATTATACACTGTTCAAGTATATATGTGTCTTGTCAATTTCACAGTGATCTCTTCATCATCATCAAGTGCCATGACAGCTGGCGTAGGCATTCATGATTCTCCACAGATCTCGGTCTTCAGTTTTCTGGATATTCCTCCATGCCACCGTTTCAATCCATCCAGCATTATTTATCTTGGTCTGCCCCTGCCTCTCTTCCCCTCAATATTTCCAGCTGTCACGATGTTCTCCAATGGCTCTCTTCTCATTACATGCCCAAAGAAAGCTGTCTGTCTCTTTCTTATTGTTGTATATAATGTTCTAGTTTCATTAGCCTTTTTCAGGCAGTCATTGTTAGTCACTTTGGCAGTCCAAGGAATTTGCAACATTCGTCACAGGAACTACACCTCTGTTGCTTCCAAGTTCTTCCTAATTTGTTCATTTATATTCCAAGATTCACTGCCATACAGCAAACCAGGTTCTGTATAGCTCTTCAGCACTCTTTTTCTTACATCTCCCGTGTGTTGCCGGGGCCCATAAGGGAAGCAAAGAATAGCAACACTGTAGCCTACCACGCATGTCGTAAGAGGCGACTAAGGAGGCTATGGTTCCGTCGCCCTGCTACTGAGTGAGTGCGTGGCGCGACACTGTGAGCTGTGAGTTTCGTGTGAAATGCTTTTGAATCTGCCCGAGGTTTTTTGGAATGTGACTGCATGTTCGGAGCGATGGCAGCTGGCTATGTCCCAGAGTTGACCGGTTTTTGCCTTATGCAGAAAAGCGTGGCTGCTGGGCTTCTGGTTGACTGCCACTGCCATCGACGATGAACTGTATTTTTGTGGACTGTGTGGGTGAACATCTAGGAAACATCCAGATGGGAAAATGACTGCCGATTCCATCAGAGATAAACTGGGTGTGTTGTGGGGGACTATTGTGTTGACATTCTGGCGGCGGCATTATGCACAGTGTATCTGTGCGGGCTGTTGTTTGTCAAGACTCCTGTCTTTTCCACTTTTCACATTGGGCAGTGGGGAGCGTTTTATGTGATATTCACTGGCACAGGAACGGAGCATAATGGGGACAACCTGTTGCTGTGAAGTTGGAACCGCGACTAACTAACTAACTTTTCTTACATTCAATGATAATGACTTATTGCATAAGATACTCTTTATTTTATGAAATGTAGCTTTTGCTTGCCCTATTCTGCTCGTAATCTATGTTGCACATCTTCCATCTGATGTTATGCATGCCCCTAGGTATTTAAAATTATCCACTTGGTTAAGAATTTTCCCTTCTATTACCATTTCACATTTTGGTGTCACCTTTTTCTTTGATACCAACATTGTTACCGTTTTCTTGCTATTAAAGGCACGTCCTTTCTTGGCACTCTGTTACTACAATGTCCAACAAATGTTGTAGATCATTTGCATTATGTGCCAACAATACTGTGTCATCTGCATAGTGTATATTGTTTATATTATATCCTCCAATTAGTATTCCTGGCTTCTCTTTGATCTATCTCATTATTACTTCACTATAGAGGGAGAATAGATCCGGTGAGAAGACACACCTCTGTCGTACTCCTAGTTCTATGTGTTCATAATTGCCCTCTTTATTTTTCCCATTTTGATTGCTGCTACTTGGTTCCAGCAAATAGTCTTTATTATTCTGAGATCTTTCCCATCAATGTTAATATCTTCCAACATTTTAATCAGTTCATCATGTCTTACTTTATCAAATGCCTTAGTACAATCTATGCAGCACAAATATATGTCTTCATGTGTCTCTATTGATCTTTCTTTTAGCATCCTTAATGTATATATTGCAGTGATCTAGTATATGTAAATGTCTAGTTAAATATACATTGCTGGTGTATATATAAATGCCTAGTTTATTATACACTGAGAGTGAGCCCCTACTGATGTAACTAGAGTGTTGTTATATAAGTAGTGAGGACCTGACAATGTCTACCTGAACACTTCCTTGAAAGACATTCTGCACCAGCCTGCTCATGATGCTATCAGAGTTGAGGAAGACAGCTTTTGCCAGCTTGTTGGTCTCCACACACAGGCCTACGATGTCATCAAATATGCTGGCATGTTTGTAGGCACCCTGCACAAAATATCAGAGACATCAATGTGTGCACGCACGCACGCGCGCGTGCGCGCGCACGCACGCACGCACGCATGCACACGCACGCACACACACATATATATATATGCTGGCATGTTTGTCAGAAAGGAATAAATCAAAACAACACAAAAACATACGTTATGGTCAAGTCATAATCACAGTGTACTGTGATAGCAAAAGAGATCAGACTAAAGAAAGTCCAGAGATTACATTAAAATGGTCAATTAAAAAAATGAAAAAAATTAACACAGAGATAAAGCCAATGATAACAAATGGAAAAGGCAACATAGGCATAAGGTTAATGTTAACTACACATGAAAATAAGTAACACAGAGATAAGGTATAATAATAACAAATGAAAAAAATAACATTTGGACAAGGTCAATAACAACTAATGGAAAAAGTAAAATAGAGATAAGGTCACTGACAATAACAAATGGAAAAAGTAACACAGAAATAAGGTCAATGACAATAACAAATGGAAAAAGTAACACAGAATAAGGTCAATGACAATAATAAATGGAAAAAGTAACACAGAGATAAGGTCAATGACAACAACAAATGGAAAACTTAACATAGAGTTACGGTCAATGACAACAACAAATGAAAAAAGTAACATAGAGATAAGGTCAATGACAACAACAAATGGAAAACTTAACATAGAGATAAGGTCAATGACAACAAATGGAAAAAGTAACATAGAGATAAGGTCAATGACAACAACAAATGGAAAACTTAACATAGAGATAAGGTCAATGTCAACAACAAATGGAAAACTTAACATAGAGATAAGGTCAATGACAACAACAAATGGAAAACTTAACATAGAGATAACATACAGAATAATCCAAGCAAAGACAACATTCCATCAGTTGAAAGTACTGAATACGGCTTATCCTTGTCCATGGAAGTCAGTACACCAGTTGTACGGTGTTAGATAATGTCCATTTGGCTGCACACCTTGTAAATTATGGTCGCTGTAAATGAAGACACTAGATACCACAGACACAGAGGAAGACAATGGAGAGCAGACAGAAACTAGACATCATAGAGACAGAGTGAGACAAAGGAGAGTAAGAAGCAACTAGTGACCTCAGAGACAGGTCTAGAGAGGGAGAATATGAAGAGCACAAAGAAACCAGAGACCCAAGACAGAGGGAGAACATGAAGAGCACAAAGAAACTAGAGTCTTGAGACACAGGGAGAACATGAAGAGCACAAAGAAACCAGAGACCTGAGACAGAGGGAGAACATGAAGAGCACAAAGAAACTAGAGGCTTGAGACACAGGGAGAACTTAAGAGCACAAAGAAACTAGAGGCTTGAGACACAGGGAGAACATGAAGAGCACAAAGAAACTAGAGGCTTGAGACACAGGGAGAACATGAAGAGCACAAAGAAACTAGAGGCTTGAGACACAGGGAGAACATGAAGAGCACAAAGAAACTAGAGGCTTGAGACACAGGGAGAACATAAAGAGCACAAAGAAACCAGAGACCCGAGACAGAGGGAGAACATGAAGAGCACAAAGAAACTAGAGGCTTGAGACACAGGGAGAACTTAAGAGCACAAAGAAACTAGAGTCTTGCGACACAGGGAGAACATAAAGAGCACAAAGAAACTAGAGGCTTGAGACAGAGGGAGAACATGAAGAGCACAAAGAAACTAGAGGCTTGAGACACAGGGAGAACATGAAGAGCACAAAGAAACTAAAGGCTTGAGACACAGGGAGAACATGAAGAGCACAAAGAAACCAGAGACCCGAGACAGAGGGAGAACATGAAGAGCACAAAGAAACTAGAGGCTTGAGACACAGGGAGAACATGAAGAGCACAAAGAAACCAGAGACCCGAGACAGAGGGAGAACATGAAGAGCACAAAGAAACTAGAGGCTTGAGACACAGGGAGAACTTAAGAGCACAAAGAAACTAGAGGCTTGAGACACAGGGAGAACATGAAGAGCACAAAGAAACTAGAGGCTTGAGACACAGGGAGAACATGAAGAGCACAAAGAAACTAGAGGTTTGAGACACAGGGAGAACATAAAGAGCACAAAGAAACCAGAGACCCGAGACAGAGGGAGAACATGAAGAGCACAAAGAAACTAGAGGCTTGAGACACAGAGAGAACTTAAGAGCACAAAGAAACTAGAGTCTTGCGACACAGGGAGAACATGAAGAGCACAAAGAAACTAGAGGCTTGAGACAGAGGGAGAACATGAAGAGCACAAAGAAACTAGAGGCTTGAGACACAGGGAGAACATGAAGAGCACAAAGAAACTAGAGGCTTGAGACACAGGGAGAACATGAAGAGCACAAAGAAACCAGAGACCCGAGACAGAGGGAGAACATGAAGAGCACAAAGAAACTAGAGGCTTGAGACGCAGGGAGAACATGAAGAGCACAAAGAAACCAGAGACCCGAGACAGAGGGAGAACATGAAAAGCACAAAGAAACTAGAGGCTTGAGACACAGAGAGAACATGAAGAGCACAAAGAAACTAGAGGCTTGAGGTACAGGGAGAACATGAAGAGCACAAAGAAACTAGAGGCTTGAGACACAGGGAGAACATGAAGAGCACAAACAAACTAGTGGCTTGAGACACAGGGAGAATATGAAGAGCACAAACAAACTAGAGGCTTGAGACACAGGGAGAACATGAAGAGCACAAACAAACTAGAGGCTTGAGACACAGGGAGAACATGAAAAGCACAAAGAACTAGAGGCTTGAGACACAGGGAGAACATGAAGAGCACAAACAAACTAGAGGCTTGAGACACAGGGAGAATATGAAGAGCACAAACAAACTAGAGGCTTGAGACACAGGGAGAACATGAAGAGCACAAAGAAACTAGAGGCTTGAGACACAGGGAGAACATGAAGAGCACAAAGAAACCAGAGACCCGAGACAGAGGGAGAACATGAAGAGCACAAAGAAACTAGAGGCTTGAGACACAGGGAGAGCATGAAGAGCACAAAGAAACTAGAGGCTTGAGACACAGGGAGAACATGAAGAGCACAAAGAAACTAGAGGCTTGAGACACAGGGAGAACATGAAGAGCACAAAGAAACTAGAGGCTTGAGACACAGGGAGAACATGAAGAGCACAAAGAAACTAGAGGCTTGAGACACAGGGAGAACATGAAGAGCACAAAGAAACCAGAGACCCGAGACAGAGGGAGAATATGAAGAGCGCAAAGAAACTAGAGGCTTGAGACAGAGGGAGAACATAAAGAGCACAAAGAAACCAGAGACCCCAGACAGAGGGAGAACATGAAGAGCACAAAGAAACTAGAGGCTTGAGACACAGGAAGAACATGAAGAGCACAAAGAAACTAGAGGCTTGAGACACAGGGAGAACATGAAGAGCACAAAGAAACCAGAGACCCGAGACAGAGGGAGAACATGAAGAGCACAAAGAAACTAGAGGCTTGAGACACAGAGAGAACATGAAGAGCACAAAGAAACTAGAGGCTTGAGGTACAGGGAGAACATGAAGAGCGCAAAGAAACTAGACGATTGAGACACAGGGAGAACTTAAGAGCACAAAGAAACTAGAGTCTTGAGACACAGGGAGAACTTAAGAGCATAAAGAAACCAGAGACCCGAGACAGAGGGAGAACATAAAGAGCACAAAGAAACCAGAGACCCAAGACAGAGGGAGAACATAAGAGCATAAAGAAACAAGCAACTACAGAAATAGAGGCTGACAGAGGGAGACAATAGAGAGCAGAAAGCAACTAGAAGCCACAGAGACAGGTCGAGAGAGGGAGACAATAGAGAGCAGAAAGCAACTAGAAGCCACAGAGACAGGTCGAGAGAGGGAGACAATAGAGAGCAGAAAGCAACCAGAAGCCACAGAGGACAGGTCGAGAGAGGGAGACAATAGAGAGCAGAAAGCAACTAGAAGCCACAGAGACAGGTTGAGAGAGGGAGACAATAGAGAGCAGAAAGCAACTAGAAGCCACAGAGACAGGTTGAGAGAGGGAGACAATAGAGAGCAGAAAGCAACTAGAAGCCACAGAGACAGGTCGAGAGAGGGAGACAATAGAGAGCAGAAAGCAACTAGAAGCCACAGAGACAGGTCGAGAGAGGGAGACAATAGAGAGCAGAAAGCAACTAGAAGCCACAGAGACAGGTCGAGAGAGGGAGACAATAGAGAGCAGAAAGCAACTAGAAGCCACAGAGACAGGTTGAGAGAGGGAGACAATAGAGAGCAGAAAGCAACTAGAAGCCACAGAGACAGGTCGAGAGAGGGAGACAATAGAGAGCAGAAAGCAACTAGAAGCCACAGAGACAGAAGTTGACAGAGGAAGTAAATGCTGGATGGCATGAAAGATGATCAGTGGTTGAACTTAACAACACTGAACAGATGTTTGTGGAGGATTATGACCACCTGTGATGTTCAATATGACACATGATGATGATAATTCATAAGGTGCATTGATCTATAGCCCACTGTGTCCATGTACTGTAGCAATAGAGAATGCAGCAGGAGTGTCCAGGCAGGTGTGCTTCTGTGTGTCCCTGGCAGACTGTTTGCCAGGATCGTGTTGAGATGTGCTGGTAGAATCAGGACAAAATCAAACTACAGAAGCTGATGTGCTGAATGCAAGCAAAGACTATCTCTAGTATACTTACAATGACACATAATGAATACACATACCTTCTGACATTCAGCAATGAAGACATCAATGCACTGTCCATAACCCTGTGTACATGGGTGGAAAGCAATGTTCATGTTAATGAATTGTACATGCAGACAATACAAGTTACACAAGACAACCCTTCCCTTGCCATTATTATCATTGAACTTGTGAAGGCAAAACATGCTTACTTTTGCTGCAGAGGTCTGTAGTTCATTTGTATTGCACTGATAATAAACATGCATGGCTACTGCTCCTGTAATACACATGTGGTTACAGCTGCTCCAGTGATAAACAAACATGTGGTTATTGCTGCTCCAATGATAAACAAACATGTGGTTACAGCTGCTCCAGTGATAAACAAACATGTGGTTATTGCTGCTCCAATGATAAGCGTGTGGTTATTGCTCCATTTAGAAACAATCATATGGTTATTGCTCCAGTGAAAAACAAACATATGGTTATTGCAGCTCCATAGATGAACAAAGTTGTGATAATTACTCCGAAATAAACAAACATGTGGTTATTGCATGATAGATAAACAAACAAACTGGTTATTGCTCCAAAGATAAACAAAAATGTGGTTATTGCTTGATAGATACACACATGTTATTATTGCTGCTCCAGAGATAAGCAAATATATGGTTATTGCTACATAGATAAGCAAATATATGGTTATTCCTGCTCCATAGATAAACAAATATATGGTTATTGCTGCTCCATAGATAAACACACATGTGGTTATTGCTGCTCCATAGATAAACACACATGTGGTTATTGCTGTTCTATAGATAGAAAATCGGCTCAGTGGCAACGAGTTACTGGCGCAGTTTGTAATCCCACATACCGTGTTTGAAACACAGCTGCGTTAGTTGTTTATGAAATGGTATGGGTACCGGTCGTTCAGAAAGCAATGGCAAAATACTTAATGCCCAGGAATCACGAACAGCCAAAAAATGCTGGAGTTGACTGCGACGTCCATAAAGGATATGCAACTAACTTTTTTTATAGATAGACAAACATAAGGTTATTGCTCCATAGATAAACATGTGGTTATTGTTACTCCATGAATAAACAAGCATGTGGTTATTGCTCCATAGATAAAGAAAAATATTGTTATTGCTCCATAGATAAACACACATGTGGTTATAGCTCCATAGATAAACACACATGTGGTTATAGCTCCTAAGATAAACAAAATTGTGGTTATAGCTCCAAAGATAAACAAACTTGTGGTTATAGCTCCAAAGATAAACAAACTTGTGGTTATAGCTCCAAAGATAAACAGACACCACATTCAATAGATGTACACTTTTTAATGTAGATTGTTGTGAGGTTAAGAGGTGTTTCTCTGGCAATTATCATGATCATCACTGACTTCAGTATACAACAAAGTAGACTCATGATACAATGTAGACTAATGATAAAATGTAGACTAATGATAAAATGTAGACTAATGATAAAATGTAGACTAATCAGTCAATAGCCATTTGGCCCTGTCAGATATATTCCTTTCTCTGGGACAGGTCCAAGTCCTTCCATGTCACACACAGGTGTATAACCTGTGGAATTGATCTAGAATACTAAGGACCAAGATCTGTGTAGATACAAGAATATCTACACTAACTGACAAGGCACATGTTGATAATGATAATAAATCAAGGCACTATTTATATATAGAATCAACATTTGTAAAATCTACCTTAAAATGCTGCAGGAGGTTGGTAATTTTACGCATCTGTCTCTTGTCTCCTGCTTGTTGTCCCAGCCTGAATTCTTCAATGAGTTCTTTTTCTACAGCATCATATTTCTCTGGTAGCAAAAATATATGAGGAAATATAGTGTCTGATACAAGAGGAAATTGGAAAATGTTGGAATTTAGAAACAGTTAAAGACGACAAACAGGCAAACTCTGGGGAAATGTGTGAATTAACAGTTAATGACAATAGACACACTCTGGGGAAATGTGTGAACTAACAGTTAATGACAATAGGCAAACTCTGGGGGATTGTGTGAACTAGCAGTTAATGACAATAGGCAAACTCTGGGGGAATGTGTGAACTAACAGTTAGTGACAATAGGCAAACTCTGGGGGATTGTGTGAACTAGCAGTTAATGACAATAGGCAAACTCTGGGGGAATGTCAGAACTAGCAGTTAATGACAATAGGCAAACTCTGGAGGAATGTGTGAACTAGCAGTTAATGACAATAGGCAAACTCTGGGGGAATGTGTGAACTAGCAGTTAATGACAATAGGCAAACTCTGGGGGAATGTGCGAACTAACAGTTAATGACAATAGGCAAACTCTGGGGGAATGTGGGAACTAACAGTTAATGACAATAGGCAAACTCTGGGGGAATGTGTGAACTAGCAGTTAATGACAACAGACAAACTCTGGGGGAATGTGTGAACTAACAAACAGTTAATGACAACAGACAAACTCTGGGGGAATGTGTGAACTAACAAACAGTTAATGACAACAGACAAACTCTGGGGAAATGTGTGAACTAACAAACAGTTGATGACACAGGCAAACTCTGGAGAAATGTGTGAACTAACAAACAGTTAATGACAAACAGACAACTCTGGGGAAATGTGGTGAACTAACAAACAGTTAATGACAACAGACAAAACTCTGGGAGAAATGTGTGAACTAACAAACAGTTAATGACACAGGCAAACTCTGGGGGAATGTGTGAATTAACAGTTAATGTACAACAGGCAAACTCTGGGGAAATGTGTGAACTAACAAACAGTTAATGACAACAGACAAACTCTGGGGAAATGTGTGAACTAACAAACAGTTAATGTCACAGGCAAACTCTGGGGAAATGTGTGAACTAACAAACAGTTAATGTCACAGGCAAACTCTGGGGAAATGTGTGAACTAACAAACAGTTAATGACAACAGACAAACTCTGGGGAATGTGTGAACTAACAAACAGTTGATGACACAGGCAAACTCTGGGGAAATGTGTGAACTAACAGTTAATGACAACAGACAAACTCTGGGGAAATGTGTGAACTAACAAACAGTTAATGTCACAGACAAACTCTGGGGAAATGTGTGAACTAATAAACAGTTAATGACAACAGACAAACTCTGGGGAAATGTGTGAACTAACAAACAGTCAATGACACAGACAAACTCTGGGGAAATGTGTGAACTAACAGTTAATGACAACAGACAAACTCTGGGGAATGTGTGAACTAACAAACAATTGATGACACAGGCAAACTCTGGGGAAATGTGTGAACTAACAAACAGTTAATGACAACAGGCAAACTCTGGAGAAATGTGTGAACTAACAAACAGTTAATGACAACAGACAAACTCTGGGGAAATGTGTGAACTAACAAACAGTTAATGACAACAGACAAACTCTGGGGAAATGTGTGAACTAACAAACAGTTAATGACACAGGCAAACTCTGGGGGAATGTGTGAACTAACAGTTAATGACAATAGGCAAACTCTGGGGAAATGTGTGAACTAACAAACAGTTAATGACAACAGACAAACTCTAGGGAAATGTGTGAACTAACAAACAGTTAATGACAACAGACAAACTCTGGGGAAATGTGTGAACTAACAGTTAATGACAACAGACAAACTCTGGGGAAATGTGTGAACTAACAGTTAATGACAACAGACAAACTCTGGGGAAATGTGTGAACTAACAATTAATGACAACAGACAAACTCTGGGGGAATGTGTGAACTAACAGTTAATGACAACAGACAAACTCTGGGGAAATGTGTGAACTAACAAACAGTTAATGACAACAGACAAACTCTGGGGAAATGTGTGAACTAACAAACAGTTGATGACACAGGCAAACTCTGGAGAAATGTGTGAACTAACAAACAGTTAATGTCACAGGCAAACTCTGGGGAAATGTGTGAACTAACAAACAGTTAATGACAACAGACAAACTCTGGAGAAATGTGTGAACTAACAAACAGTTAATGTCACAGGCAAACTCTGGGGAAATGTGTGAATTAACAAACAGTTAATGTCACAGGCAAACTCTGGGGAAATGTGTGAACTAACAAACAGTTAATGACAACAGACAAACTCTGGGGAAATGTGTGAACTAACAAACAGTTAATGTCACAGGCAAACTCTGGGGAAATGTGTGAACTAACAAACAGTTAATGTCACAGGCAAACTCTGGGGAAATGTGTGAACTAACAAACAGTTAATGACAACAGACAAACTCTGGGGAATGTGTGAACTAACAAACAGTTGATGACACAGGCAAACTCTGGGGAAATGTGTGAACTAACAGTTAATGACAACAGACAAACTCTGGGGAAATGTGTGAACTAACAAACAGTTAATGTCACAGACAAACTCTGGGGAAATGTGTGAACTAACAAACAGTTAATGACAACAGACAAACTCTGGGGAAATGTGTGAACTAACAAACAGTCAATGACACAGACAAACTCTGGGGAAATGTGTGAACTAACAGTTAATGACAACAGACAAACTCTGGGGAATGTGTGAACTAACAAACAGTTGATGACACAGGCAAACTCTGGGGAAATGTGTGAACTAACAAACAGTTAATGACAACAGACAACATAAGACAGAACCTAGGAATAATGGCAGATGACAAGGATCCCAACCCAGTCCTGTTACAGTTGTGGTGTTTGTCCAACAAGAATGATGATGATCATTCATTTCATCTAGTAGGGTTGAAAGTATGGAGCCGTGAGTTCTAAAATGTTTGTCCAACAAGAATGATGATGATCATTTATTTCATCTAGTAGGGTTGAAAGTATGGAGCCCTGAGTTCTAAAATGTTTGTCCAACAAGAATGATGATGATCATTCATTTCATCTAGTAGGGTTGAAAGTATGGAGCCGTGAGTTCTAAGATGTTTGTCCAATAAGAATGATGATGATCATTCATTTCATCTAGTAGGGTTGAAAGTATGGAGCCGTGAGTTCTAAAATGTTTGTCCAACAAGAATGATGATGATCATTCATTTCATCTAGTAGGGTTGAAAGTATGGAGCCGTGAGTTCTAAAATGTTTGTCCAACAAGAATGATGATGATCATTCATTTCATCTAGTAGGGTTGAAAGTATGGAGCCGTGAGTTCTAAAATGGCTGATAAGGCCTATTTTGGCTTGAAATGTTCTTTGATAATGTGGGTAAAAAATGCTTGATGTTCCAGGGGGAGGATTTCCTGCAGCGCTTTTTCTGTCCAGTCTTTTTTTCACAGTTCTTTCAGTCCTGTTTGTTTCACAAGTGACTGCACCCTTGCATAATGATGTAAGCCAAGAATTTTGGTCTTTGGCAGCAGTCTCCCAAGAGTCATGATGAATTCCAAAAGCTTTCAGTGAGATCTTCAGAGTGTCTGGAGCTTTTACAACATCGCAGCTCGCTGTAAAGAATGTGTTTAGGGAGCCTGTGATCTGGAATGCGAGTCAAGTGACCAGCCCAGCGAAGCTGATTCTTCATTAGTAGAGTATGGATATTGGGCAAGGACGCTCTTTCTAGGACTTAAGTGTTTGGATCTTGTCTTGCCATTTAATCTTCAAAAGCTTCCTAAGGCAGACTGTGTGGAAGTGGTTTAATTTCCGGGCATGTTGCTGGTAAACAGTCCAGGTTTCACAAGCATATAGCAGTGTGGATAATACGACTGCCTTGTAGACTTTCCGCTTTCTTCTGTCCCCCACATTTTTGTATATTCTGCCAAAGGCCACGCTGGCCTTGGAGATTCTTGCATTCACTTTGTCATCAATTGTGGCAGCTTGTGACACAGTGCTGCAAAGATAGGTGAATTTGTCCACAACACCTAGTCTTTGACCATTCACTTTGATATTCGACACTTGGTGTGGTTAATTCCCGGAGCTGGCTGATACATAACTACAGTCTTCTCCAAGTTGATATTGAGCCCAAAGTTGGCACAGGCATATGAGAAAGCTGAAACATTGTATTGCATGCCTGCCTCTGAGCTGGAATATAGAGCGCAATCATCAGCAAACAGGAGCTCTCTGATGGTGCCACTGGTAGTTTTGGTTTTAGTTTTCAGTCTTCTGAGATTGAATAACCCTCCATCCATGCGGTAGTTAATGTCTATTCCAATGTCGTTTTCTAAGGCATACATCAGCATAGCTGAAAACATGAGAATGAACTAGTGTTGGTGCCAGGACACATCCTTGCTTCACTCCATTGATGACAGGAAAGGGCTCTGACAATTTGCCATTTTCCTGTACTCTTGCCTGCATGCCATCATGAAATAGCCGCACTATTTGGACAAACTTTCGTGGACAGCCATATTTCGTCATAATCTTCCACAGTCCGCTCTTTGCTGACTGTATCACAAGCCTTGGTAAAATCAATGAAAGTGGAGAAAATTTCGGGGTTCTGTTCCTGACATTTCTCTTGTAACTAACTGCCTTGCAGCGAAAATCATGTCAACAGTTCCTCATTCTCTTCTGAAGCCACGTTGACTCTCAGGGAAAAGACCTTGGTCGAGATGGAATGTGAGGCGATTGAGAAGAATTCTGGTTAGTATCTTCCCTGCAATTGTAGATGCCTCGGTGGTTGGCACAGGATTTGTGTTTCCTTTACGTTTGTAAAGGTGGACTATTGATGAGTCCTTGAAATCCTGTGGCATGGTCTCGTTCACCCATATGTTTGTAAAGACTTCATGAAGCTGCTCTATTAGAATCGATCCACCGGCTTTGTAGATCTCTGCCGGGATGGAGTCAGGACCAGGAGCCTTACCGCTGGAAAGTTGCTGGATGGCTTTGTTTACTTCCACTATGGTTGGCAGGTCATCAAGTGTATCATTAGTGGGGACTTGAGGAAGGCAGTTGATAGTTTCAACATCGATGGAGGAGGTTGCATCTAAGATGTTGCTAAAATGCTCTGCTTAGCATTGGAAGATTTCTTTCTTATCGATGACCAATGTACCCCCATCGGCACTAAGGAGGGGAACTATGCCTGGTGATGTAAGGGCATAGACAGCCTTTAGCGAGTCATAGAAGTTTTTCATATCATGTCTCTCAGCAAGGCCTTGAATCTCAACAGCTTTGTTGCTCAGTGAGGAGTTCTCCATGTGCCGAAGTTTCTGCTGCATAACTCTCTGGATGTTATTGAAGGCATCTTTTTTTTTTTATGTTGACTTCGGGTCGTTCAAATATGCCTTGTGGAGAAGGTGTTTCTTAGCCAGCAATTGGCTGATGTCTTCGGAATTTTCATCAAACCAGTCTTTATGCTTCCAGGGGGTTGGACCCAGGATTTCCTTAGCAGTGTTATAAATTATGTCCTTTAGGGCTATCCATGCTGTTTCTGCATCTTGTTTAGCTGCGCCACAGGGCTTGAGGGGGTCTTCCGGCATATTTTCAAACGACAGCTGCATTTCCTTACTAATTAGACAGGTGACAGTTTTTTTTGTTTGCACTTTTACCCCTTGAGAACGCCGTGGCATTTTGATGTGCATATTCTTTTTTGAGACAATCAGATGATGGTATGTTCAACATTTGGCACCACACATGGATTTTGTCACCTGAATGTCTTGTCTGTCACTCCTCCTGACGATAGGCATAGTCAATGAGGTGCCAGTATTTCAAGCGAGGGTGCATCACGATGTCCTATTTCTCTTGGAAAGACAGAAAATTGTGTTGGTATTCAGAAGATCATGTTCTGCACAGGTCTGAAGGAGGAGGAGTCCATGCTGTTACAATTTCAGACCCCGTGCTTTCCAATAATGCCACTCCAAGAGGCGGTGTCCATGCCTACTCTGGCATTGATGTCCCCAAGAAGTATAAGTTTGTCTTCTTTGGAAACAGATGTTAAAGCATTGTGCAGGTTCTCATAGAACTTGTTCTTGATGCCATCTTCATTGGTCATGGTTGGTGCGTAGACACTCGCGATGGTTGCATACTTCCTTCCGTTCAGTAGAGATAACTTAATGGTCATAACCCTGTGTCAGGTCTTAGTCAGATATGACTGAGCTACCGTATAACAGTAGACGGTACTACCTGCTTTCTGTTAGCGCTGAACGTTGGGCGGCGCTTACCAAACCCAACACCCTACATTGTGCCAACGGCTTCGGGCGGAAGAGCGCAATTGGGAGGGTACAAGCCTTACCCTGGTGCGAGGAAATGCAACCTAAAGACAAAATGTCATGGCAGGGCAGACCAGGCCCTAAGCCTTGGTTGGCAGCTGGTCTAGGATCGAAGCTCCGACAGGCGGACAGCATTGCTTTGCTGATCTGGCAGCTTCTGCAGCTTGTCTTGTTCCAGATGTAGAGGTGTTACCTTTCCTCTGCAGTGAACTAGGCAGGCCGAGAGAGGGATCATGCTGCATGGGCAACACATGATCTCTATATTTTAGCCCAGGCTTTGTGCTATGGAGAGGCAATAACTCCATCCCTGGTCTTAACCGGTCTCGGAATCAAAGCGAGAGGCAACTGTTACGGGTTATAAGTCCCTGTCAATTGGCGTAGACATGGGGCGCCACGCGTTGCCTCTGACGGTGGGAGAAACTTACAGGTGTCACTGATCAGCTACCACCCGCCTCAAGCTGGGCAACCCCCGGCCAATTGGGTGCTGATCCGCCAGTCTGCCTGCTTCAATGGGTGCTTGGGGCTTGGACAAAATCTGAATCGCAGGCTGTAAAACCAATGCACCAGGTACTAATAAAAAGAAAAATAGAAACCTCAAGCTACGGCTTGCAACCTGGAACGTGAGAACCATGTGTCCAGGATTTTCCACTGACTTGACCAATATTGACGATGTGAGAAAAACGGCTGTGATTGATGCCGAACTCAATCGTCTTAACATTGATATTGCTGGCCTGCAGGAGACTCGCCTCGCTGAGGAAGGGTCACTCAGGGAAAACAATTACACCTTTTTTTGGAAGGGTAGAGGGCAGGCAGAAAAACGGCAACACGGTGTGGGCTTTGCAATGAAGAATTCGCTACTAGGAATGATTGAAATTCCAGCAGGAGGAAATGAAAGACTATTATCCCTGTGCTTGGCAACCTCTTGTGGTTTTGCCACCATTATTACTGCATATGCACCGACACTCGATTCCTCTGATGATGTGAAAGATTCGTTCTATGAGGAGTTAGACTCCGTGATCAAGGCAGTTCCAAAATCTGACTACATTTATATGCTCGGTGATTTCAATGCTCGTGTGGGCAAGGACTCGAGTTCATGGCCAGTGTGCCTTGGAAAATACAACATCGGTCGCATGAATGAAAATGGGCAAAGGCTGCTGGAGCATTGCACCAGAAATGACCTATGTATTACAAACTCCTTTTTTAAAACAAAAGAGCTGCATAAGGTCACATGGAAACATCCAAGATCCGGCCATTGGCACCAGCTGGACTTCATCATCACACGGAGACAACATCTGAACCATATATCATTGACTCGAAGTTACCACAGTGCTGACTGTGATACGGATCATTCTTTGGTTGTTGCAAGGGTTAGACTGAGACCAAAGAGAATCTACACAGCTAAACACAAATCTAGCCCCAGGATTAATATTATTAACACTCACGATCCTGAAAAGTGCTTTCAGTTTCAACAGCAACTTGAAGACGCTTTCACTGATACACCAGAAAATTGTACAGTAAGTGAAAAGTGGGGTAAACTTAAGGAAACTCTTTATAAAACTGCCGTAGGGGTTTACGGCACTGTGGATCATAAGAGGCAGGACTGGTTTGCGGCAAACAGCCAGACTCTGCAGCCCTTGATTGATAAGAAGAAGATAGCTCTCTTAAGAAACAAGGAAAGACCAACGCGTAACACTCTGAGTGAGCTAAAGCAAGCTAGGAAGGATGTGCAAAAGGCTGCCAGGCAGTGTGCAAATGATTATTGGATCAAGTTATGCGAGTCCATTCAAATCACAAGTAATAAGGGAAACGTCAGAAGCATGTATGAAGGAATAAAGAAAGCCTGTGGTCCAATGATCAAAAGAAGTGCACCATTGAAAACCTTGACTGGAGAAATCATCACTGATAAGAAACAGCAGATGGACAGATGGGTAGAGCACTATTTGGAGCTTTACTCAAGTGAGACCAAACTAGCGGATGATGCCCTCAACGCCATAGAGGCTCTACCAACTCTTGACCACCTGGACACACTTCCCACCATAACAGAAGTTAAGTGTGCTATAAATGAACTTGCATCTGGCAAGGCTCCAGGTAAGGATGGGATTCCAATAGAGGTTATCAGGAGTGGGCAAGACACACTCACTCTACAGATCCACCAGCTAATAGAGCTATGCTGGCGAGAAGGACAAGTCCCACAGGATTTCAAAGATTCAAGCATCATAACACTGTACAAGAACAAGGGCGATCGGAGCGACTGCAACAACTATAGGGGTATCTCACTTCTGTGTATTGTTGGAAAAGTATTTGCCAGAATTGTTCTGCGCAGACTTCAAGTCCTAGGAGATCAAGTCTACCCCGAATCACAGTGTGGCTTTCGACAGAACCGGTCTACCATTGATATGATATTCTCATTGCGACAAATGCAAGAAAAATGCCGTGAACAGAATCAACCACTGTTTATTGCCTTCATCGACCTCACAAAGGCATTTGATTTGGTCAGTCGTGAGGGTCTGTTCAAGGCACTAAAGAAGATTGGCTGCCCACCAACTCTTCTGTCCATTGTGGAATCGTTCCACACAGGCATGAAGGGTATAATCAAGTTTGATGGTGCAACTTCTGAAGAGTTTGAAATCAAGAGTGGAGTTAAGCAAGGTTGTGTACTAGCTCCCACCCTCTTTGGAATATACTTTTCACTTCTACTGAAATATGCCTTTCGTGATCAGGATGGTGGTATATACATTCACTCACGCTCAGATGGCGGCCTCTACAATGCTCAGAGATTGAAGGCCAAGACCAAAATTAGGAGGGTACTGATCAGAGAGTTGCTTTTTGCAGATGATGCTGCAGTTATGACCCACTCTGAGGAAGAATTACAATGTCTATTAACTGCATTCTCGAATGCTTGTTCTGAATTTGGTTTAACAATTAGCAAAAAGAAGACACAGATTATGTCACAAGGTGAACATGGGGTACCATCAATCTTTATTGACGACGCCGAACTAGAGATGGTAGACCATTTTACATATCTAGGATCAGTGGTAAATAGCAAATTATCCCTAGATCAGGAAATCAACATCCGGATTGGTAAGGCAGCAACAACAATGAACAGGTTAAGAAAAAGAGTCTGGGAGAACAGGAAGCTTACTGCCAAAACAAAAGTCCTTGTCTATCAAGCCTGTGTCCTTAGTACTCTTCTTTATGGCAGTGAAACCTGGACAACTTACTCACACCAAGAGAAACGTTTAAACAGCTTTCATATGCGGTGTCTGCGAAGAATTCTTGGTATTAAGTGGCAAGACAAAATCACAAATACTGAAGTATTGGAAAGATCAGGTTGTGTGACGGTTTATTCCATGCTCAGTCTTCGTAGACTTAGATGGATAGGACATCTTAGGAGGATGGATGATGGTAGAATACCAAAGGACATCTTTTTGGTGAATTACAGATGGGTAAGAGATCTCAGGGTCGGCCTCTACTACGATACAAAGATGTGTGTAAGCGGGACATGATTGATACAGGCATTGATAATGCACATTGGGAGCAAGTCGCCGCTGAAAGTGTTGCATGGAGGGCAAGTATCAGAAATGGAATAAAGACAATGGAGAAAATTATTGCAGATAAGTCACACACCGAGCGTTTGAGACGTAAGATGGTGCATGATGGTGGAAATGACCACGTGTTCACATGCACCCACTGTGAACGGACATTTACAGCGCAAATTGGCCTTATCAGTCACACTCGCTACTGCCATAGGTAAAAGTTATTATGCCTTTTTAAAGCACAAACTATCGTCTGTCAAGACGGCAAGGTGCCAAGATCATAAGCCTGTTGTTTAAAGCCTTCGGAAATCCAGCTAGTTCGCCAACCAGGGCGGACTTAATGGAAAATCCCACACACGACTGGTGTCTTTCTTCACTTTTCCTTCCACTCCAGAAGAATGTGTAGCCTGCACCTATTTCACAGATTTGGCCTTCTTCTGCAAGTCGTGTCTCACTCAAGAATGCAATGTCGATGTTGTACCTGCCCAAATCTCTCCCAATCAGTGCTGTTTGCCTATCTGGGCCTGACGTGCCGTCTCTATCTAGTAGGGTGCGTACATTCCAAGTTCCGATGGTTAAGGGAATATGGTTCTTTCTTTGCTTTACCAGATTTTTAGTTGTATGTCGACCACAGTTATAGGGTACCCACCAACTGCAGCTAGCTGGTTAGGTAATGATGGAGCAGGCAATGTTTAGGGCACCTTTTCTAGCCCCTTCCTCGTGCTATGGAGGTGAGCAGTGATTTCCTATAAAGGGCTGCTCATGCACTAAGCAGACTGCCGAATCCCACTGCTGCTCCGATCAGTAGAAGATGACCATATGACCTGAGCCACCTGTGTGCAGGTCTGTGACTACAGCTGCCAGAGTACCCATGCCTGCCGTTTTGCCGCTCGCCCATCGCCACAGCGCTTGAAGGTGTAGATGAAGTTGGATGAAGAATGACTTGCAAGATGAATTGGATTAAAGTGAGGATGAGTTGCGCAATTCGCCGACCTCACTCTCTTGCCTGAGTCCATCTGAGTCCAGTGGCAAAACAAGTCAAGACAAATGGAGACAACTACAGGTGCAGTGGATGACCAGGGTGATCTGTGTGCCTTGCCGTGCTTATTACGCTCCACAACGCGTTGCAGGTAAATCCTATCTTGCCCGTTGAATCATTAACGATTTCCTCCTCGCAGTCTGCTGAATCTTGTCTTCACATGCTGGGTAGGCATACCCTAGTTCACCAATTGTTTTGACGCCGAATCGGTTACCCACGTCTGGTTTAGCTGGCCTGTCACAGCCATTGCCCCGGGGGTGGCTGCTGCCACATGCCGACAGCTACTAGGAGCCACAGGTGTTAAGCTGGGTGTGGCCAGTGGGGAATGGGCCCTGAAAGGGCATGACAGCCATCCTTACCAAAGGTACAACCAATGCCTGACATCACAGACACCCCCCCCCCTTTTTTTCCCTACAGTTAATGAGTTAATCACAACAGACCTACACATGAATAAAGAAACTCACCAGCAATCCTCTGTCTTGCAATATCAAACCTAGATGACAGATAATGGACACATTTGATGATCTGTGTAAGATAATGACCAATATGGCATCACAAATATTCTTATCCAATTATGCAAAATATTCAACAAAGACTGCCTGTTTTCAGGTGCAGTCCAATATAAACTCAACAATTACAAACCATCAAACATATTTCACTGAAAACAACATGACACACAGCAGCTAAAACTTTCACTGAAAACAACATGACACACAGCAGCTAAAACTTTCACTGAAAACAACTTGACGCACAGCAGCCAAAACTTTCACTGAAAACAACATGACACACAGCAGCTAAAACTTTCACTGAAAACAACTTGACACACAGCAGCCAAAACTTTCACTGAAAACAACTTGACACACAGCAGCCAAAACTTTCACTGAAAACAACATGACACACAGCAGCCAAAACTATCTCCAATAACTGAAAATTTCATGTTAGCAATTTTACTTTCACTTCTCTTTTTTATTTTCCAAGTTGTAAACTGTATAGACACTCTAAAATAAATGTTTAACAGTATCCACACTCACTGACGAATGTTATATGGTATACTCGCGCTCTCCCCCCCCCCCTCACCCCCTCTCTTCCTCCCTCTTTCTGTGATGAATGTCACATGGCACACTCTCTCTATGATGAATGTTCACTTCAACGTGATCCCTAAAGGACAGGCTTCTATCCAAAGTGATTGCCAGGTACTTCAGCCTGCTTTCTCTGTTCACATTTTTATCATTTATTGTGAGGCTTGTGGGGTCAGCTGTAACAATCCTATTGTCCAGAGAGCACCATATGACAGATGCCTTTTCTGGGTTAATGACAGCATTCATCTCCGTACAACCAATCCATCACTTTGTCTATTGTCGCCTACAGCTACTGAGCTATTTGATTTCTGTCCCTCCCCTGCCTGTATGCAAGAACATCATCTGCAAATGTTAGTATCCGTCCACCACCTTGGTGCTTTGAGACACGCAATCTTGCTCGTATACACACTGAAAAGCACAGGTGAAATTGCTGATACATGACTTAGAGGTCCACATACCCAAACAGAGAACCACTCTACAAGAAAACAAGACAGCTGCAATTCAGTTCACCAACCAAGGACAGACTCTCTTCCCCATAAGAGTGTACATCAAAATATCATATCTGACTCTGTTGTACGTGTCCTCGAGATTGAGTGCTGCCTCCACCGTCTCCTATCTGTTGTGGAACCATTCATAAACACTGTTTATGTGGACATCCTTAAGGAGTCTTCCAAACCTGCCCCTCTCAGACCTTAATAGCACCAACTACCTAGATGCATACATAAAATAACACTAAGTAATGCAGCTTTACACAACAGAATTTTGAAAGTTTCATAATAATTCTGTTATGTAAAGCTGCATTATTTTGTGTTATTTTATATTGCTTACATTTCCACAGCTTTACCACAGTTCCACCAAATTTTATTCATATTTAACCACCTAGATGAAGTCTGAAAATCTTCTCTTGGAGGACAAACTCCTTCACAGATTTGGTGTTCTCCGTCCTATAGGAAGTCAGTCATGTCAAACAGTTTGTCATCTGACATGTATCTTTTCTCAGATATATGCATGCATGTGAGTCATGACACTGACATTTCCAGCCGGGAACTGGAAAGGGTTTCAGAATATTTTTAACCTTCTGTAAAGGACCTGCTATACGATGATATTATTGTTCATAATCACTCCTATTATTTCACGTCCTTTCATGTTCACTTCTTTGTTTGGTTTCACTTGTTTTTATTTCCCCTTTATGGTTTAACTTCCTGGAATTCAAATTATGTGTTTCCAGTTTCTTTTATTTCAGTGTGATATTTGGATAATGATTTGTCAATGAAGAGACCTTTGTATCCAGCTATGAATTCTTGTGTTCCATTGTTTGTTCACACACAAAGCATTTGATTGAAGTTTTCATTTTCTATCTCTTTATGTCTTGTTTCTTCTTCTGCGTTCATCTGGAGTTTTTTGTGTGTACGTGATTGCATTGTGCCTGTTTACAGCAGAGTTGCGTTCTTGCACCGTTAGGCCGAGACATCAGATTTCTGCGGGCATTTGTTGACCAGGTTAACCTTCCCGGGGTTAAGTCTTGTTTGTCGACCTTCGAAGACAACTGGAAGTATGTATGTCTTCAGTGGTAACAATGATATACAACTGATGACATGAGGACAACTGATGACATGAGGACAACTGATGACATGAGGACAACTGGAAGTATGGGTTCAGTGATAACTGATAAACAACTGATGACATGAGGACAACTGGAAGTATGGGTTCAGTGATAACTGATAAACAACTGATGACATGAGGACAACTGGAAGTATGGGTTCAGTGATAACTGATAAACAACTGATGACATGAGGACAACTGGAAGTATGGGTTCAGTAATAACAATGATATACAACTGACGACATGAGGACAACTTGAAGTATGGGTTCATTGATAACTGATAAACAACTGATGACATGAGGAAAACTGGAAGTATGGGTTCAGTACTAACAATGATATACAACTGATGACATGAGGACAACTGATGACATGAGGACAACTGGAAGTATAGGTTCAGTGATAACAATGATATACAACTGATGACATGAGGACAACTTGAAGTATGGGTTCAGTGATAACAATGATATACAACTGATGACATGAGGACAACTTGAAGTATAGGTTCAGTGATAACAATGATATACAACTGATGACATGAGGACAACTGATGACATGAGGACAACTGGAAGTATAGGTTCAGTGATAACAATGGTATACAACTGATGACATGAGGACAACTTGAAGTATGGGTTCAGTGATAACAATGATATACAACTGATGACATGAGGACAACTTGAAGTATAGGTTCAGTGATAACAATGATATACAACTGATGACATGAGGACAACTTGAAGTATGGGTTCAGTGATAACAATGATATACAACTGATGACATGAGGACAACTTGAAGTACAGGTTCAGTGATAACAATGATATACAACTGAATACATGAGGACAACTTGAAGTATAGGTTCAGTAATAACAATGATAAACAACTGATGACTGATGACATGAGGACAAATGGAAGCACATGTTCAGTGATAACAATGATAAATACCTGAATACATGAGGACAACTGGAATTATGTGTTTAGAGATAACAATGATATACAGCCGATGACATGAGAACAACTGGAAGTATATGTTCAAGGATAATAATGATAAACAGCTCACCTTCCTCCAACAGGCAACTCTAGGGCTATCAGATGTAGCTTCTGTATGACATCGGCCGTGAGATGAAGCTGTTCACATACAGAATGAACAGTGCTACAATCATGTTACCTCTTCACCTGATGCAGCATGTGTTAGAGATTTTCCTAACATCTGCTGTAGTAATATGTTACTGATTTCATATTTAACATCTACTGTAGTAATCATATGTTAGAGATTTTCCTAACATCTGCTGTAGTAATATGTTACTGATGTCATATTTAACATCTAATGTAGTAATCATATGTTAGAGATTTTCCTAACATCTGCTGTAGTAATATGTTACTGATTTCATATTTAACATCTACTGTAGTAATCATATGTTAGAGATTTTCCTAACATCTGCTGTAGTAATATGTTACTGATTTCATATTTAACATCTACTGTAGTAATCATATGTTAGAGATTTTCCTAACATCTGCTGTAGTAATATGTTACTGATGTCATATTTAACATCTAATGTAGTAATCATATGTTAGAGATTTTCCTAACATCTGCTGTAGTAATATGTTACTGATTTCATATTTAACATCTACTGTAGTAATCATATGTTAGAGATTTTCCTAACATCTGCTGTAGTAATATGTTACTGATGTCATATTTAACATCTAATGTAGTAATCATATGTTAGAGATTTTCCTAACATCTGCTGTAGTAATATGTTACTGATTTCATATTTAACATCTACTGTAGTAATCATATGTTAGAGATTTTCCTAACATCTGCTGTAGTAATATGTTACTGATTTCATATTTAACATCTACTGTAGTAATCATATGTTAGAGATTTTCCTAACATCTGCTGTAGTAATATGTTACTGATGTCATATTTAACATCTAATGTAGTAATCATATGTTAGAGATTTTCCTAACATCTGCTGTAGTAATATGTTACTGATTTCATATTTAACATCTACTGTAGTAATCATATGTTAGAGATTTTCCTAACATCTGCTGTAGTAATATGTTACTGATGTCATATTTAACATCTAATGTAGTAATCATATGTTAGAGATTTTCCTAACATCTGCTGTAGTAATATGTTACTGATTTCATATTTAACATCTAATGTAGTAATCATATGTTAGAGATTTTCCTAACATCTGCTGTAGTAATATGTTACTGATTTCATATTTAACATCTACTGTAGTAATCATATGTTAGAGATGTTCCTAACATCTGCTGTAGTAATATGTTACTGATGTCATATTTAACATCTATTTGATTTCTGTCCCTCCCCTGCCTGTATGCAAGAACATCATCTGCAAATGTTAGTATCTGTCCACCACCTTGGTGCTTTGAGACACGCAATCTTGCTCGTATACACACTGAAAAGCACAGGTGAAATTGCTGATATGAAATCAGTAACACATGATTGCCAGTCTCTCTGGCTGTGGGGTTACAACACTTTCTCTCTGTAATCCCGTTTATCAGCTGAGGCGGTTCGACCCCCGCTCGTGACTTGCGGGTATTCTGAGCCGGCCGCTCAGAAAGCAATGGCAAACTACTGAGCGTAATCTTGCCAAGAGATCAACATACAGCTGAAAGATGCTGGTGTTGACAGCTAAGTCCTGTAAAGGATATGCTTAAAAAAAAAAAAAGACAGACTAGTGTGACAGATGATCAAATGATGGAGGTGACTAGACAGACTAGTGTGACAGATGATCAATTAATGGAGTGACTAGACAGACTAGTGTGACAGATGATCAATTAATGGAGTGACTAGTCAGACTAGTGTGACAGATGATCAATTAATGGAGTGACTAGACAGACTAGTGTGACAGATGATCAATTAATGGAGTGACTAGTCAGACTAGTGTGACAGATGATCAATTAATGGAGTGACTAGACAGACTAGTGTGACAGATGACCAATTAATGGAGTGACTAGACAGACTAGTGTGACAGATGATCAATTAATGGAGTTACTAGATAGACTAGTGTGACAGATGATCAAATGATACGAGTGACTAGACAGACTAGCATGACAGATTAACGAATGAATGAAAGAACAAACGAACAAACTCTATTTTCAAAGGGTAACAAATTGGGCACGCACGCCTGTCTTACATTCGGCCCTTACAACTACTCATCTTTCGTTCATCAATAGTGCATGATACATTCACATAGATAAAAAACATTGTCAAATGAATGTTGTAAACATAAACAATGCATATTACCATGTAAAGAGACACATCGCCTACCCACCACACACCCCCCCCCCCACACACACACACTCATCCCCTACCAATCCACACACACACCCCCAGGCACATATACATGCCTCCACACATCCCCCACACGCATCCTCCCACTCACATCACACATCCCCACCCATATACACACATCCCCAACCCACATCCCCCACCCCACATCTTCCCACACATATCCCCACCACACACATTCCCCAAACATACACATCCCCACCACCCAGCCAATCACATATCCCCCACCCACACACCCTGCACCTACCCACACACACTTGCTGCACTCATCCACATATCCCTACTTACACACATTCCCCACCCACATAATTTTCCCCACCCACTCACACATCCCACCCACACACACATCCCCCAACCTACACTCACCCACCCACACATTTTCCACTCACCCCCAACCACATATCCCCCACCCATACACAATCTCCCCACAAATAAACACATCCCCACCCACAAACCCATCTCCCGACATAAAAAAACACAACCCCCATTCACCGACACATACCTCCCACCCACACACACACATCTCTGACCCACCCACACACATATAACCCACCCACACATCCATATCCACCCACACCCACGCATCCCACCAACACCTACACACCCCACCCATACACATACCCCTCCCCGCACACATCCCCACACAATTTTCCACCCACCCTTGCATCCCCCCACACACACATCCCCCACCTGCACACGCACCCCCCACTAACATACACACATCCCCAACTCACATCTCCCACTCACATACACACATCCCCCACCCATACCCCCAACCCACACACATTTTCCCACACCCCCACACATACATCCCCCTCAACAAACATCCCTAAAACCACACACATCTTTCCATCAAACCACACATCCCTCACCTAGCCACACACACTTGCCACACCCATCCACACATCCCCACTTACACATTCCCCCACCCACACAATCTCTTCCACCCACTCACACATCCCACAACCCACACATCCTCCACCAACCCCCAACCACACATACACATCCCCACCCACACACCAATCTCCTCACCCACCAAAACATCCCCCATTCATCCAGACACCTCCCACCCACACATCTCTGACCCACCAACACAATCCCCCACCATTAAACATACCACCTTCACACACCTCCACACACCCCCACTGACATATCCCACTACCCACCAACATTCCCACCCACATTCCCCCACCCACACGTTCCTGATCCACACACACACATCCCCACCCACCCTTGCATCCCCCACAACATATCCCTCACTCACCCACACATCCCTCACCCACACACTCATCCCCCAACCCACACAAACATCTTTCCACACCCCACACATTCCCCCAATACACACATCCCACACACATACCCATATCCCCCATTCACATACACACACCCTCCACCTACATACACACATCCCCCACACACACACACACACACACACACACCCATCCCCCTACCCACACACTCATCTTCCCACACATATACATCCCCCCTCCCCACACACACACATCCCCACACACATCCTCACATCTAGACACATACATGATGAAATCATGGAGGTGACTAGACAGACTAGCATGACAGATGATCAATTGATGGGGTGATTAGACAGACTAGCATGACAGATGATCAATTGATGGGGTGATTAGACAGACTAGCATGACAGATGATCAATTGATGGGGTGACTAGACAGACTAGCATGACAGATGATCAATTGATGGGGTGACTAGACAGACTAGCATGACAGATGATCAATTGATGGGGTGACTAGACAGACTAGCATGACAGATGATCAATTGATGGGGTGACTAGACATAATTCAGTTGTATGAATCAAAATATGCAGAAAGTAAATTCCAATAAATGACCTCTGACCTGAAATGGATCCACCAGCACAGGTGACTTTAGCGGTTCCTCTGTGAGAAATTCTCCCAGGTAATTCATTAATCTCTGAGCTTCCACAGCTCTAGCTCGAGGAGTATTGACTCCCTCTAACTGATCTCCTAGGTGGACCACTTTAGTGGCCACATAAGAAATCCGCTCATCTAAAGTCTGGAAATCTGTGTAGAGAGACTGAAACCCAGAACAGATACATTTGTGTATGTGTGTGATCACAGAGAATCTACATAACATAAACACGGACACAATGTGTGCACGCTCACACAAGCACACCATATATATCATCAAAATCATCATCATGTGCCCTGCCAACTGGTGCAGGTGTTCATGTCTCTCCACAGATCTCAATACTTGGTGTTCTGGATCAACTCTGCTGATGATATTCCTCTAAGCCACCACTGATCCAGTATCATTTTTCTCAGTCTGCCTCTTTTCTCACTGATCTTACCAGTTGTCAATGTTTTCCAACGCCTTTTTTCTTATAACATGACCTAAGAATGCATTTGTCTCTTTCTAAGAGTTGTATAAAATATTCTCACCAAACATTCAAGCACACACACACACAGAGACTGAATAAGTGCACACACATGACGCACACAAACACATGGCACACACACACAGAATATCCACAGGTAATGTACATACAAATTAAATGTATACAAATATGCTAACAAAACAATTTCACTTCTAATTTGCAAATAATTCCAAGAGGATGACACATTGAAGTCAAGACACTGAGATGTTAAATTTGTATTTTGTGTAATATGTACGGCTGAGTTGTTAAATTTGTCTGTGGTTATATGTACATCTGAGTTGTTAAATATGCTTGTGGTGTTATATTTACAGCTGAGTTGTTAAATTTGTTTGTGCAGTTATATTTACAGCTCAGTTGTTAAATTTGTTTGTAGTGTTATCTATATATATAAAAGACAATGTATGTATGTATGTCCTTTATGCGTTCGCGAATGGTCCATCCGACTGAGATGAAATTTTCTACATATGTTCTTCTCATTCCTGTGCAGCCAACTGGCATAGTTTGTTAGTTTATAAACAGTTATTTATGTAATAAAATTTAATGTTTTAATTAAATTATAATTAACATATTGCAAGGGGGCTTAAGAAAAGTTATATCAAGGGACATTACTTTTAGTAGCATTGCTATATTATGTAATTTAAATAATTGTTGCATTTTTCTCAAAGTTTTATAAAATGTTTATCTAGTTATCTACAGACATATGCGTTATAATATAATGATAAAATCTTTCAGGCATTTTTAAAGTTTTCATAAAAATAATGGATCTATTTTAGATAAGTGAAAACTTTCGAACCCATTTTTTTTCGCAGGCAGGCAGACAGACAGACAGACAGACAGTCAGTCAGTCAGTCAGTCAGACAGACAGACAGACAGAGACAGACAGACAGACAGGGCAGGGCAGGGCAGGGCAGGACAGGACAGGACAGGACAGGACAGGACAGACAGACAGACAGACAGACAGACAGACAGACAGACAGACAGACAGACAGACAGACAGACAGATAGATAGATAGATTCCTGCAACAGAAAGGGCAGTCTTGTTTGCATCTTCAAAGTTTTCGTAAAAATCTATTTTAGATAAGTGACAATTTTCGAACCCATTTTTCCCACAATGGGAAAGGGCCGAACGAACAAACGAACAGACAGACAGGCAGGCAGGCAGGCAGGCAGGCAGGCAGGCAGGCAGGCAGACAGACAGACAGACAGACGGGCTGGGCGAAGCCAGGCCGGGTCTTGAAGTATGTTATATTTACAGCTGAGTTGTTAAATTTGTTTGTAGAGTCATATTTACAGCTGAGTTGTTAAATTTGTTTGTGGAGTTATATTTACTGCTGAGTTGTTCAATGTGTTTGTAGAGTTATATTTACAGCTGAGATGTTAAATTTGTTTGTGGAGTTATATTTACAGCTGATTTGTTAAATTTGTGGTAGTTAAAGTTAAAGGTGAGCTGTTCAATCTGTGAAAGATGAGTTGTTCAATATGTTGTAAGGAATTATAGTTACAATTGATTTCTCTTTCAAAACAAAAGTCCTTGTCTATCAAGCCTGTGTCCTTAGTACTCTTCTTTATGGCAGTGAAACCTGGACAACTTACTCACACCAAGAGAAACGTTTAAACAGCTTTCATATGCAGTGTCTGCGAAGAATTCTTGATATTTAAGTGGCAAGACAAAATCACAAATACTGAAGTATTGGAAAGATCAGGTTGTGTGACGGTTCATTCCATGCTCAGTCTTCGTAGACTCAGTCTTCGTGGTTGCAGCCTTGTGGGAGCACATGTACACCTCAGAGGAGCAAATGGATCACCAGTCTGGTAAGAATGAGACAGCAAGGTGTGACGAGGGGATCTGGCCGACGATCGACGCTCAGAGGAAAGGCAAGACGGACATATAATCAGATTGCTACTGGAACTATTAGTATTGGAACTCTTCGCTGGCTGCTGAGGATGGGGAGGACGGAGCGCTTATGGGAATGTCCTGAATACAAAGATGTGTGTAAGCGGGACATGATTGATACAGACATTGATAATGCACAGTGGGAGCAAGTCGCCGCTGAATGTGTTGCATGGAGGGCAAAGATCAGAAATGGAATAAAGACAAAGGAGAAAATTATTGCAGATAAGTCACACACTGAGCGTGTGAGACGTAAGATGGTGCATGATGGTGGAAATGACCACGTGTTCACATGCACCCACAGTGAATGGTCATTTACAGCGCAAATTGGCCTTATCAGTCACATTCGCTACTACCATAGGTAAAAGTTATCATGCCTTTTTAAAGCACAATCGTCTGTGAAGACGGCAAGGTGCCAATGAATGATTTCTCTGATTTGCAACAATTTTAAGTAAAACAACAGATGCACTAATTGAACAACAATAATGGCACCAACCTGGTTTTTTTTCTCCAATTCAGAAACTCGATTCCAATGCCGTTTTTCTTCATCTGTACATTGTGATTCCAAACTGGCAACCTTACTCTGTATCTATGAATGAGTCGGTACAATGAAAATATGCAACACAACACAAGAGTATTTCTATCAGAAAGAAAGACGCATTTCTATCTACATAGGTTCAGGTGATTTGAATAAGCATGATGTTAGATATAAACCTTTTTAACCCAAGATACTGGTTTATTAGTATATGTAAAACACATATCCCAAGGTATTAGCTTATCACTATGTGTGATAAAACCCATGTCTCTAAGGTATTGGTTTATCACTGTTAATGGTAAAACCCATGTCCCAAAGTACAGGTTTATGAGTGAGTGTGGTTAAACCAATGTCCCAAGGTACAGGTTTATGAGTGAGTGTGGTTAAACCAATGTCCCAAGGTACAGGTTTATCACTGAGGTAAGAACCAATGTCCGAGGTACTGGTTTGTGAGTGTTAAACCCCTATCTCAAACTGAAAGGGGGTGGAAAGGGGGAATTACCCCCCCCCCCCCCATAACCCACACACACATGAACAATAACAAGTTCAAGAAGTACATGTAGTGTGTGGGAAGAGAAATAAAAATGGCAGTATTGATGAACAGAGAATACTTTCACATCTGTTATTTGTGGGAAGAGAAATCAAAATTGCAGTATTGATGCACAGAGAATACTTTCACATCTGTTATTTGTTTTCATGACACTGAAAATCCCAGATATGAGTGGGACATGCTATTGTGTTTAATGATTTGAAGAGGTTAAGAGTGGGGCATGCTATTGACCTTGTGTTCAATGATTTGAAGAGGCTAAATGCAGGATATGCTATTGGCTCAATGCTTTGACGAGGCGAAGAGCGTGACATGCTATTGGTCATGTGCTCAATGAATTGAAAAGGCTAAGAGAAAGTGTTATTGTGTTGTAGACAGGGTACAAAAGTAGAAGAAGAAGAAGAAGAAGAAGAAGAAGAAGAAGAAGAAGAAGAAGAAGAAGAAGAAGAAGAAGAAGAAGAAGAAGAAGAAGAAGAAGAAGAAGAAGAAGAAGAAGAAGAAGTGAGTAAGACAAATACCTCAAACCACCATCCCACATCAACTGATAACATCATTGTAGTTACTGGCAGCAGCAAACATTCTTGTGTTCCCATGCAATAAACAAGAACAACCGCAAACATTGTACACTAGAAATAAATGTAGAACACATGGACAGGATGGGTTCAAGCTGTCATCAACAACAGCAAACATTGTACACTAGAAATAAATGTGGAACTCTTGGACAGGATGAGTGCATGTTGTCATCAACAACTGCAAACATTGTACACTAGAAATAAATGTGGAACTCTTGGACAGGATGGGTGCATGTTGCCATCAACAATTGCAAACATTGTACACTAGAAATAAATGTAGAACACATGGACAGGATGGGTGCATGTTGCCATCAACAACTGCAAACATTGTACACTAGAAATAAATGTGGAACTCTTGGACAGGATGGGTGCATGTTGCCATCAACAACTGCAAACATTGTACACTAGAAATAAATGTAGAACAGTTGGACAGGATGGGTGCATGTTGCCATCAACAACTGCAAACATTGTACACTAGAAATAAATGTGGAACTCTTGGACAGGATGGGTGCAAACATTGTACACTAGAAATAAATGTAGAACAGTTGGACAGGATGGGTGCATGTTGCCATCAACAACTGCAAACATTGTACACTAGAAATAAATGTGGAACTCTTGGACAGGATGGGTGCATGTTGCCATCAACAACTGCAAACATTGGACACTAGAAATAAATGTAGAACACATGGACAGGATGGGTGCATGTTGTCATCAACAACTGCAAACATTGTACACTAGAAATAAATGTAGAACAGTTGGACACGATGAGTGTATGTTGTCATCAACAACTGCAAACATTGTACACTAGAAATAAATGTAGAACAGTTGGACAGTATGGGTGAATGTTGCCATCAACAACTGCAAACATTGTACACTAGAAATAAATGTAGAACACATGGACAGGATGGGTGTATGTTGCCATCAACAACTGCAAACATTGTACACTAGAAATAAATGTAGAACACATGGCCAGGATGGGTGTATGTTGCCATCAACAACTGCAAACATTGTACACTATAAATAAACGTAGAACAGTTGGACAGGATGGGTGCATGTTGCCATCAACAACTGCAAACATTGTACACTAGAAATAAATGTAGAATAGTTGGACACGATGGGTGCATGTTGCCATCAACAACTGCAAACATTGTACACTAGAAATAAATGTAGAACAGTTGGACAGGATGGGTGCATGTTGCCATCAACAACTGCAAACATTGTACACTAGAAATAAATGTAGAACAGTTGGACACGATGGGTGCATGTTGTCATCAACAACTGCAAACATTGTACACTAGAAATAAATGTAGAACACATGGACAGGATGGGTGCATGTTGCCATCAACAACTGCAAACATTGTACACTAGAAATAAATGTAGAATAGTTGGACAGTGTGGGTGAATGTTTCCATCAACAACTGCAAACATTGTACACTAGAAATAAATGTAGAACACATTGACAGGATGGGTGCATGTTGCCATCAACAACTGCAAACATTGTACACTAGAAATAAATGTAGAACACATGGACGGGATGGGTGCATGTTGCCATCAACACCTGCAAATATTGTACACTAGAAATAAATGTAGAACACATGGACAGGATGGTTGCATGTTGCCATCAACAACTGCAAACATTGTACACTAGAAATAAATGTAGAACACATGGACGGGATGGGTGCATGTTGCCATCAACACCTGCAAACATTGTACATTAGAAATAAATGTAGAACACATGGACGGGATGGGTGCATGTTGCCATCAACACCTGCAAACATTGTACACTAGAAATAAATGTAGAACACATGGACAGGATGGGTGCATGCTGTCATCAACAACTGCAAACATTCTTTTTCTTCTTTTTCTTCTTCAGCGTTCCGAGCCATTGAGGTTCTTTGCTGCAGATACAATCCATTTCCATTCATCTCTCTGGTGGACCTTCTCTTGCCAGTCGTTGATTCCAAGTGCTTGTAGGTCTGTATATGTATTATCTCTCCACCGCCTTCTTGGTCTACCTCGGGGTCTATGGTCATTTATTTCCTGAATGTAAGCGAGTTTTGTTTCCCTATTATCTTCCATTCTTTCTATATGCCCCAGCCATTGTAGTCTATTAGCCTTCATGATATCAATGATTAGCGGGGACTTAAGCAGATCATAAATGTCTTTGTTACTTCTTCTTTTCCACTCTCCACTTTGTGTTTCCTTAATGGGTCCAAAGATGCGTCTTAAAATTTTGTTCTCAAAGGTTTGTAACAAGGCTTCGTCTCCTTTCGTTGTACTCTAGGTTTCAGAGCCATACAGCACAACTGGTCTGATCAGTGTTTTGTATATTGGGATTTTGGTGTTACGAGATAGTGCCTTTGATTTTAGTAGATGTTGTAGTGCATAGTATATCTTATTTCCAGAGTTGATTCTAGTTTGTATTTCTTCCCTTATGATGTTGGAGCAGTTGAAGATAGTACCCAGGTATTTGTATGGAAGGTAAAGGAGGAATGTGATATTGGAGGAACATCCAAACTGCTTGGTTATGCAGATGATATAAATGTAGAACACATGGACAGGATGGGTGCATGTTCTAAGAATATCTTGAACAAATGCATCCATACGCCTAGATCTGAATACTGAAGAATGTTGGCAACTAAAGACGATAAAACAAAGAAAATAGAAATATTTTGGCACTTGAAATGTCATGAGTTTTGAGAGAACAATCATGCAGAGGTATATGCCGGGGAAGAGAGGAAGAGGAAGGCCAAAGAGAAGATGGGTGCAGTATGCGGCGGATGATCTCCAGATGGGTATATCAGAAGAGGGATGGTTGTTATGGGAGCGAGGTTCTGCAAGGGACATGCTACTGAATGAATGAATGAATGAATGAATGAATGAACTTGCTATTGTTTTCTCAACAAGAAGACAACATTTATGTCCAGCTGACTGGTGTATAGTATACGCCCACCACTCCAGCATCAGCACACCGGCAGTTGAATCACAAGTGCATTGAGTCCCGTGGCCACACTGATTCTTGTGGCTATTGACGTTTGTGTTAATTGAGTGGCTGCTGACACATGGATAACTCAAAGTGTTGGAGGATTTGTACACATGATGTGGACAATCAACAGACATTGTTAAAACACTGTGCCAAATGCTTGTACAAATGTTCATCAGTTCAAATGCAGAAAACACACACAAATGAGAGATGTTCTGTACAAACTGACAGGCCTGTTGTCTCACACATTAGTTACCTGACTGTTTTTGTCTTTCAAGTCTCGGATCATCTTCTCAAATGCTGTGTACAGCATGACTGGATCAAACTCCTCAGGGCTGCTGCGAGCATTGGCACCCATTGTCTTCCATGCCAGCCGTTCTACAAACTCATGAACACTGAAAGGTTCCTGACAGCAACATTTTTTTAAAAGGACATTTGAACTGATATTTCATACACAAACATACACAAATTACATTATGCTTGGCATTACAATTAACATTTCATACATACATACCACATAACATTGTACTGTCAAACTGTCATTTACTGCCACTATAGTACCTTGAGCTACATGGCAGAGAAGTCTTGAGACTGAGGAATTAAGGTCGCCTGGCTAATGCAGTCGCCACAAACTAATTTATGCAGCAGTTAAAAACTTTCTTACATTAATGCATGATATTTAATCAACAAAAGAAAGCTCTTGCAATATGAGTACATTTTCATGAATTGTTCTTTGACTTATGACAAACATTTCACATGACATTTAATAAATATAAATGGGCGGCTATTTTTAATCGTTAATTAAGTTACAACATATCCTATCGAAACAGGAATGTGGCTGTGACCTTCCTGTTACCAGTCCGCATACTAAAATATACATCTTGCCAGGTTTGCATGCCAATAATTAGCAATGCCCATGATATTTAATGAACATTAATCAATTTGCAGCTATTTTTAATGTTTAATTAGGTCACGGCACATCCTATTGAAAACAGATAATATGTCAAGTTGGGACTGGCCACTCCGGGCACAATGATATATGGTACTAGGTTGTTTGTTTAAAAATAAACAAGCCATGGTAACAGGAGGCAGAATCTCTCAGCTCCCAATTTACTGGTCCGCGATCAGAACTGCCTCATTTTCTCAGATTCCTTTGAACTTCTCGGTTGTAGATCAGGACACAAAAATACCAATAACTCCGCTTAGAATTGACGCACATTGTTTATTGAGATACCGTTGGCTTTGCCTTGTCAAGATATATCCAACTGTGATGGTTTCATAAGTAAAAACATAATTTTTAAATTTTATCAAAAATGGCTAAACTTACTTGTTCCACTTCTTCAACCGACATTTATTAATAATTTGCACTGTCGATGAATGGATAAATAACTAAACTTGTCTGCTACAATAAATGAGTCCTATAGACGATACTTATTGTCCCAGATGTGATTAGTTAACAAAGAACTAAACATATTTGCTACAATAAATTCACTGAGAAGAAATCTATCCTCCGCCCTTCTGCTAGCAGCCGTTACTCTCAGCAGACGACGGGAAGTGGCCAGGTATGATCTATGAATACACTGGGTGAAACCGTGGCCATTCTGTGGAAGTGTAGACAACAATATTAATATACAAACACCAGGGTCCAACCGTAGTAAAGCTGTGGAAGTATAGACAATATAGTTTATACAAACACCAGGGTTCAACCGTGATAAAGCTATTTATATTTTACAGTATAGACAATATAGTATATATAACCAGGAACAACCACCAGGGTTCAACCGCTGTAAAGCTGTGGAAGTGTAGACAACAATATTAATATACAACCGCTGTAAAGCTGTGGAAGTGTTGACAACAATATTAATATACAACCGCTGTAAAGCTGTGGAAGTGTAGACAACAATATTAATATACAACCGCTGTAAAGCTGTGGAAGTGTAGACAACAATATTAATATACAACCGCTGTAAAGCTGTGGAAGTGTTGACAACAATATTAATATACAACCGCTGTAAAGCTGTGGAAGTGTAGACAACAATATTAATATACAACCGCTGTAAAGCTGTGGAAGTGTAGACACTATTCATTCATTCAGTAGCATGTCTTTTGCAGAACCTCGCTCCTATAACAACTTTCCGGAAAACCTCACGATCACAAGCAAGATGTCCTGAGAACGATACACCCATCTGGAGATCATCCACCACATCCTGCATCCATCTTCTCTTTGGCCTTCCTCTCTCCCCAGGCATATTTTTTCCCGCATATCCTTTAGATTAGAGGACACTGCAGTCAACTTCAGTATTTTTCAGCTGCTGTTGATGTCTTGGCAAGTTTTACGTTCAGTACTTTGCTATTGCTTTCTGAATGACTGGCTCACATACCCCCGTAAGTAACCATCGCGACGCGATCCGCTGCCGAATCTCGCGCAGCTTTGTTTTGTATGAGAGTATACGGATTACGAACAACGCCCTTAAATCCGGCTCCCATGCATATTTTTTGTTTAAAGTTGCATATCCCTTACAGGATGTTGCAGTCCCAACACCACATTTTTTTAGTTGTTGTTGATGTTCCTGGCAAGTTTTTCTCAGTAGTTTGCCAAATTTCTTTCTGAGCGCCCGGGTCACTAACTCGCAAGTTTAAACCCAACGCACGCCGAATCTCGAGCAGACGTTCCTCACGTAGCAATACGGGATTGCGGAGAAAGTCGTTAACACCTACACCGGGGGACCGGCATATACCCAGGCATATACCCCTCCATTATTGTTACCATGATCTAGTTTATAGAAAGTCGTTATAGACAATATAGTATATACAAACCAGGGATATACATTTGGAGATGCCCCAAATGAGATATAACATAGAGATGTCACACTGAATATCCCATAAAATGTCAAAACTGAGATATCACAGGGAGATGTTCACTAAAAAATCAAACTGGATTTTTCCCAGTGAGATGTAAACCTGAGATATGTCACACTGAGATTCACACGAGATGTCACACTGATATATCGGGACTGAGATGTCCCCCTGAGATGTCTCACTTCAGAAACAGCTACCGCTTTTCCCTCTGGCAGTCAAGAGACAGATGTCACACTGACATATCACACTGAGATATCATACTGAGATGTCATATTAAATTTTGTCACACTAAATTATCATACTGAGATGTCCCCTGGATAAAACAGGAAAATTCACACTGAATGCCCTTCACTTCAGAAAAACAGCTACCAGCACATTCTCTGACAGGTAAAGGGGAGGGATGTCACATTGAGATGTCACACTGAGAATCACATTGAGATGCCCCAATTTGGTTTTTCCCTTCAGAAAGCCCCTCCCAGCACTTTCTCAGGCAGGTAAAGGGACTGATGTCCCACTGAGATGTCACACTGAGAATCATACTGGATATTCCGAGCTGGGGTCACATTTGAGATATGTCCTGAGATGTCACACAGATATCACACTGAGATTTCCAAAGATGTCACGCTGAAATGATGTCCCACTGAGATAAATTTTCTCTTTGAGTTTATCACTTGAGATTCACACTGAATGCCCCCTTTTCAGACAACGCTCCACACATTCTCTGGCAGGCCCAACAGCCTGATGTCACATTGAAATTTCACACTGAAAATTAAAATTAAATTGTCCACTGAATTCTCATTTCAGAAAGCCGCTCCCCAAGCACTTCTCAGGCGATTTAAAGGGATACGGGATGTCCCACTGAGATTTCACACTAAGAATCACATTTGAGAATCACGGAGCTATTCACACTGAGATATGTCCCTGGGTGTCACACTGAAAATGTAAAAACCAGAATTTCCACATGAGATATCACATAGAGATGTCACACTGAGATATCACATTGAGATGTTACACTAAGACATCAAACTGAGATATGTCACTGAGATGTCACACTGAGATATGTCACACTGATGTTGCACTGAGATGTCACACTGATATATCAGACTGAGATGTCACACTGAGATGTCTCACTTCAGACAACAGCTACCAGCATATTCTCTGGCAGGTCAAGAGACTGATGTCACACTGAGATATTACATTGATATGTCACACTGAGATGTCTCACTGAGATATGTCACACTGAGATATGTCACAGATGTCACACAGATATCACACTGAGATGTCTCACTGAGATGTCACACTGAGATGACTCACTGAGATGTCACACTGAGATATCACACTGATATGTCACACAGAGATATCACACTGAGATGTCTCGCTTCAGACAACAGCTACCAGCACATTCTGTGGCAGGTCAAGAAAATGATGTCCCACTGAGATGTCACACTGCGATGTCACACTGAGATGTCCCACTGAGATGTCACACTGAGATGTCCCACTGAGATGTCACACTGAGATGTCACACTGAGATGTCACACTGAGATGTCTCACTTCAGACAACAGCTACCAGAACATTCTCTGGCAGGTCAAGAGACTGATGTCACACTGAGATGTCACACTGAGATGTCACACTGAGATGTCTCACAGAGATGTCACACTGAGATGATGTCCCACTGAGATGTCAAACTGAGATATCACATTGAAATGTGACACTGAGATGTCTCACTTCAGACAACAGCTACCAGAACATTCTCTGGGAAGTCAAGTGACTGATGTCCCACTGAGATGTCACACTGAGATGTCTCACTGAGATATGTCACTGAGATATGTCCCACTGAGATGCCTCACTGAGATGTCTCACTTCAGACAAAAACTACCAGAACATTCTCTGGCAGGTCAAGAGACTGATGTCACACTGAGATATCACATTGAGATGTCACACTGAGATGTCTCACAGAGATGTCACACTGAGATGTCACACTGAGATGTCTCACTTCAGACAACAGCTACCAGAACATTCTCTGGCAGGTCAAGTGACTGATGTCCCACAGAGATGTCACACTGAGATATCACACTGAGATGTTACACTGAGATGTCACACTGAGATTTCTCGCTTCAGGCAACAGCTACCAGCACATTCTCTTGCAGGTCAAGAGACTAATGTCCCACTGAGATATCACACTGAGATGGCACACTGAGATGTCTCACTTAAGACAACTACCAGAACATTCTCTGGCAGATCAAGAGACTGATGTCCCACTGAGATATCACACTGAGATGCCAAACTTAGATGTCACACTGAGATATCACAATGAAGTTCTTACGGATTATTATTCAAGACTACGAGGTTTCCTCCTGTACAGCTCATGCCACCCCAAAAGCTGCAAAGATTCCATCCCATATTCCCAGCCACTCCGCCTTCGTCGTATCTGTCAGGATGAAAAAGGACTTCTTCGAGAGAGCCCATAAAATGTTTGATTTTTCCGCAGAGGTCAACCCAATAGACGTTTTGTCCACAGATTTCTGTCACATAACCCAAAGTTTTTCCGGGAAATCCCCATCGTAAAACAACGCGACCTCCTAAAAATGAACCAAAGCTCCCCTCATCCAAATGCCTATGCCATCCCAAACACATTTTCCTGCGAAAAAGGTCTATCCTGGAATCTTATCCCCAAAACCCCCGTGAAAGGGATTCTCCAATGGCCCCAAAGGGGGGAATTTTTTGCCGTTACCAGAGCCTCAGAGACCACCTTTGATAGTCGCCTCCCCACAGTTTTCTTCATCAGTGGGCAAAATTCGAATGCCATCCCTAAGAACTGTCTGACATTTCCCATACGTTTTTTCAGACACCGTAATTGCATTCCCCCTTGGCACCCTTTTCCTTTAAAGATTTCACTTGTACATCCCCCCAATCTGTTTTTTCCCTCATCTCAGCGATGTAACAGAATACATTTGGGCAAAAAGGTAGCCCTCTTGCTGGAAACCCTTTTTTGAGAACCCTCAGAGACATCAAACAGGGCGCTGACAAACTTGGGCCCCAAAAACCCTTTTAAATTTCCCCCAAACCCTTTTTGGAGGGCGGGCGATTTATTTGTCACCGCATTAAAAACCCCGCTACGCCACAGCCCCGCCCGGGTCAAAATTTTAATGCCACTAATCAAAAATCTTGGGGTGCGTTCATCCACCCGGTTCAATACTGTTTGGACGCTTTCTGTATAAATGTGCATTTCTCCAAAATTTTTTACACTGTCTATTACTATACTGTTCCCCCCCCCCATTATTTTACCTAACTGTCTCAAAACCCCCCCATATTTTCACATCAACTGTTCGCATATTTTTGGGGACATAAATTCCCATCTGGCACCCCCTGTTGTAAACTCTGCAGCCGCAAAAAGCGCCTTTCCCCTCTGCAAACCCCCCCTTTTTTCTACACATGTGATTATGAACCGTGGTTGTTTTTTTTGGGTGCTTTTCATATTTCGTTGTCCTATCCGTGCTGCCCTGTCCTTGACAAAGATTCTGAGAATCAAAATTGGGAAAACCCATGCTGCCGCCGTCGCTTTGGTGAATAGGTTTTTTATATATTTTGGAGGCCTATTTGGGAGTTTCCCCCTTTTTGGGGAGGCCCCGTGGGTATTTTGAAATTTATTTTGACGTTTCCCGGAAACATCCCCGGAATTCACGCTTTAAAGCGGTGTTAACCAGGGGCACACCCATGGAAAAAATTAACAAAAAAATCACGCCACCCTCAGCTATGGCGTGGTTAACACCCGGGCTTCAAAAGCGTTGGGATTTTGTTTTCCCGGATCCGGCAGGGGGATATGACTATTGCGGGGCTCAAATGAGGGGAAACTTGATATAGGCCCCTTCCATATTAAAACGGTTGGGCTTATGTTCATACCAAAGCGATCCTTTTGAGAAAAGGGGTTGTCCTAAATAAAAATTTTTTCAAATCCCGAAAAACCACAAAAATAATTTTCTGGACGAAGGGCCTCCTTTTAAGCGCGTTTGGGAATTTTTTTTAAATTTTTTTAATTTTTATTGAGTGTTCTTTTTGGACAGTAGGGACATATTTTTAATATTTGCAACGGGGATTTTAGACTTTTTTGGGACAAAATACCATTTGCATTCCTCACATGATAGTTGGGCAAAAATATGATCATTTGCCCCAGTTCTCATTAGAAAAAGCAGAGGGACAAAAAAAGATCATTTGCCCACTTTTCTCAATATAGAAAAAGCATTTGGGCATAAATATTTTATTTGCGCAAGTGTCCTATGAAAAAAGTTGGGAATAAATATGATCATTTGGCAACGTGCTCCTATAAAAAAGCGTTGGGAATAAATATGATCTTTTGGGCGAAAAGGGGTCCTTAAAAAAGCAGTTGATAATATGATCTTTTCGCAAGTGCTACTATAATAGTGGGACATAAATTGATCATTTGCGCACGTGCTCACTATAAAAAAAGCAGGGGGGACCAAAATTTATCTTTTGGGCAACGTCTCCTATAAAAAAAAGCAGTTGGCATAAATATGATCATTTGCCCCATGTGCTCACTATAGAAAAAAATTGGGGGCAAAAATATGATCATTTGGCAAGTGCTCCTATAAAAAAAGCATTTGGGGGCATAAATATGATCATTTCCCAAAGTGCTAATATAGAAAAAGCATTTTGGGGCATAATATGATCATTTGCCAGGTGTTTATATAAAAAAAGCATTTGGGGGCATAAATATATCTTTTGGCCCAGTGCTCAATATAGAAATGCAGTTGGAACATAAATATGATCATTTGCGCATCGTTATCACTATAGAAAAAGCAGTTGGGGCATAAATATGATCATTTGCGCAACGTGCTCACTATAGAAAAAGCAGTTGGGCATAAATATGATCATTTGTGCCAGGTGCTCACTATAGAAAAAGCAGTTGGGGCATAAATATGATCATTTGTGCAACGTGCTCACTATATAAAAAGCAGTTGGGACATAAATATGATCATTTGCGCAAAGTGGTCTCTGTAGAAAAAGCAGTTGTTACATAAATATGATCATTTCTGCAACGTGCTGACTCTATAAGTGGCAGCTCGGGACATAAATATGATCATTTGCGCAACGTGCTCACTATAGAAAAAGCAGTAGGGACACTAATATTATCATTTGGGCAACGTGCTCTCTATAGAAAAAAAGCAGTTGAGACATAAATATGATCATTTGCGCCATGTGCTCACTATAGAAAAAATAGTTGGGGCATAAATATGATCATTTGCGCAACGTGCTCTCTATAGAAAAAGCAGTTGGGACATAAATATGATCATTTGCGCAACGTGCTCAATATAGAAAAATCAGTTGGGGCATAAATATGATCATTTATGCCAGGTGCTCACTATAGAAAATGCAGATGGGACATAAATATAATCATTTGCGCAACGTCCTCTCTAAAGCAAAAGCAGGTGAGGCATAAATATAATCATTTGTGCCAGGTGCTCACTATAGAAAAGGCAGGTGGGGCATAAATATGATCATTTGTGCCAGGTGCTCACAATAGAAAATGCAGTTGGAACATAAATATGATCATTTGCGCAACGTGCTCACTATAGAAAAAACAGTTGGGGCATAAATATGATCATTTGCGCAACGTGCTCACTATAGAAAAAGCAGATGTACCATAAATATGATCATTAGCGCAACGTTCTCACTATAGAAAAAGCAGTTGGGGCATAAATATGATCATTTGTGCCAGGTGCTCACTATAGAAAATGCAGTTGGAACATAAATATGATCATTTGCGCCACGTGCTCACTATATAAAAAGCAGTTGGGACATAAATATGATCATTTGCGCAAAGTGCTCACTGTAGAAAAAGCAGTTGGGACATAAATATGATCATTTGTGCAATGTGCTCACTATAGAAAAAGCTGTTGGGGCATAAATATGATCATTTGTGCCACGTGCTCACTATAGAAAAAGCTGTTGGGGCATAAATATGATCATTTGTGCCACGTGCTCACTATAGTAAAAGCAGTTGGGACATAAATATGATCATTTGCGCAACGTGCCTCACTATAGAAAAAGCAGTTGGACATAAATATGATTATTTGTGCCACGTGCTCACTATAGAAAAAGCAGTTGGGACATAAATATGATCATTTGCGCAACGTGCTCACTATAGAAAAAGCAGTTGGGACATAAATATGATTCATTTGTGCCACGTGCTCACTATAGAAAAAGCAGTTGGGACATAAATATGATCATTTGCGCAACGTGCTCACTATAGAAAAAGCAGTTGGGACATAAATATGATCATTTGTGCAACGTGCTCACTATAGAAAAAGCAGTTGGGACATAAATATGATCATTTGAAAGAAACAAAGCAAATAGAACGATTAAAAAAGCCAAAGGAACATCATGGAAAAAGTACTGCCAGAAATTGTCACCAAATACACCCAGAAAAGAAGTATGGGAGCAAATAAACGCCATAAAAAGATACCATACAAAGAGCAAGTTGGCAACAGTAAGAATCCCAACGCTGGCGATATCAGACAAAGAAAAAGCAGACGCCTTTGGGGAGTACTTTTACGAAGTCTACTCTAACAAGGCATTGGGTGAGCAGGAGAGAAAGAGGCGTGACAAATTCATCGAAGAAACTGTAGAAATACAAACCGGGCAAATTGAAGATTTCTTCATGGATGCGGATATAACAGTAGACGAGGTAACAGCAACAATCAAAGAAAAAACGACATGGCAGCAGGGGCGGACATTTTAAACTACACAATACTAAAAAGGCTTCCAATGAAAACAGTTATGACGATAAAACTCTATTTAACCAAATATGGCAAACAGGACAGAACCATCGCAATGGAAAAAGGCGACAGTCATACCAATAAGCAAAAACAGTTCAAACATCCACAGAGAGTCGGTTCATATAGACCGATTTCCCTAACGTCACACCTAGGGAAAATAATGGAAACAATTATAACTAAATGAATTAAACATTATCTTGAAACAAACGAACTAATTAGTGATACACAGACCAGATAATAAAGCTAGAGAATCATGTGAAAAGGGCATTAAAAACAGGAGAAAACACAATCGCTGTATTTCTAGACTTGGCGAACGCGTTCGGCCAATGCTGCAGACAAGCAGCCTTAATCAAAATCAACCAAATAGGGGTAGTAGGCAGAACATATAGATACATATAAAACTTTCTACAAAACAGAAGATTCTCGTTTCGATTACAAAACGAGAAATCCAAAACGTACGAACAAGAAAATGGTGTACCACAGGGCTCAGTAATATCCCCAACAAAATCTGCCATATTAGTAAACGATCTAGAGGAAGAAAGACTGGAGAGCAGAATAAGGATATCGCAGTTTACCGATGACTGTGCAGTATGGAGAAGCGAGAAGCACATAAAACCACTAGAGACTGACTACATAAAATCACTACATGGATGGGAAAATGGGGATTCCAGATCAACACAGTCAAAACCGTCAGCATGATCTTCAACTCGAAGTGGAAGAAGACATACCCAGACAGAAATATAAAGATACACGGAAAAACCATCCAGAGAACAAACACACAAAATTCCTGGGAATAACAGTAGACGAAAAACTAAACTGGAACAAACACATAGCTCAGACAGTAGAAAAGGGGAAAAAGACACTAAACCTACTAAGTGTAATCAATGGTAACGGATGGGGAGCCCACACAAAAACATGCTAACATTTTACAAGTCGCTGATTAGAGGGAGAATCGAATGTGGCAGCATAGTGTACGATGCCGCTTCAGAATAACAGAAACGAAAACTTGACACAATTCAGACCCAGGCGCTAAGCATAATACTAGGCACAGGGAAACGGACTTCAAAGGAAGCCCTGGAAGTAGCGCTGGGGTTACTTCCTCTCCAGTTGAGAAGAAAACAAATGGTGTACAACTATTTGTTAAAAGCGACACAAGATGAGAAACACCCCGCATTCTATACATTTGAAGAAAACAAAAGCAAATGGGGAGGAATACCCGTACTAAAGACCCAAACACCAGCAGGATGGATAGCGGCACGGGAAATGAAAACTGAGGAGACACTAACAGCGACGTTTACGCAAACAAAAATACACAGACCAAAAACACCCGATGGGAACTAAAAATCCCAATCACGGACACAACACTAGCGAATCAAATTAGCAAAGCAACGGAAGACAGGGAGGCAACAAATATAGCGAAGGAATACATACGACAGATTAGCATGGACAACCGCATTATCTACACAGATGGGTCTAAGAATGAGAAGGGAGAAGTTGGGGCGGGTGTAGCAATTGCCAACTGGAACATCCAAAAAAAGTATTAAATTACAAACACAACAACGATATACACAGCAGAACTAGTGGGCATTATGAAAGGACTGGAAATAGCGACAGAAAAACCTCCAATAAAACTGTCCTAACGGACTCGTTATCCGCAGTTCAGGCGCTAGGAAACTATTCCAAAGGGAACAGACCTGACCTGAAAGAACCAAGTATGAAAAACCAAGTGAAAAACAACACAAAAATACCAAATACAAGACAATTTGGAGGATGAGAATCGGATATTGGAAAGACAAAATAAGCAATCCACGATGCATAGAATGCGGGAAGGAAAGCACGATAGAACATTACTTACTATCGTGCAAGGCATATATGAACGGGAGCGTAGGGACCTAACAGAATATTTTCGAACAAGAAATACTGCGATGGCAATGAAGGAATGCCTTCTAACCGAAGGAGATAAAGAACTGTAGAAACTGGTAAGACAATTTATAGCAAGAACAGGAAAAGACATACAACCAACACAAAACGTAGACAACATGAAACACAGAAGCTAAAAGACAGGCCTTTCTTAGCGCCCTCTCCCCAAAACTGAGAGCCGAACAAAAGCGTCAACCAGTGTAAACAAACAGCAAACCCGCCACTCAAGAAAATGTCGCGCAGGAAGAAAGCGAGGGGAGCAAACAGCGGCACAACAGGTACACGGCTGAATGCCTTTCAAAGGGGAAACCGACGCCCGCAGACAGCAGAAAAACACTTACAAGAAAGAGACACAAGCGGAATGCCCATATAATAGAGATACAAACAAAAAAATAAATCAATAAACCACCAAGGAAAATCAGAACAGTAGTACACCGAACAGAATGAGTGCACAGAGCAGCGAGAAACGGTAGACGATAGGAAAAGAAGAACAAATCAAAGAAAGAGTAACGGACAAACTTCAATAAAACAGCGAGAAACAGAAGCTAAGCAGTAACTAGAAGGGATAGGAATAACAAACAACATAGGAACCAGATAACAAATTACCCTAAATCAAAAGTAACAAAATAAATAAATAAACAAATAAAAACTTTTTAAAAACCAACAAAAAAATACCTAGGGTAGGGAAGTTAGTAAAGGCACGTAGCAGGAGGAACAACTAACGTAGTAACCAGAGAACAAACATATATAAAACTAACCAAATAAAGCCCATCAATAAACAACTAAAGAAAGAATGATTACCAAATCAAAACAGATAAGCGCATCCAGTAGCACCAGAAACAGTACCGGAGATGTCTGCTGCTCTTGTTGTGGTGGGCCGGGCGGCTGGCTTGGGCTGGGGTCCTGTCGGGGATGTCGATGGTGGAGGGGGTTGGTGATGGGCATGGCTTGGGCTGGGGTCCTGTCGGGGATGTCGATGGTGAAGGGGGTTGGTGATGGGCATGGCTTTGCTGGGGGTGGGGGCGGTGTCTGGGTGTGCTTGCTTGAACACTTTGTAAATTGAGGATAATGGAACCTAGTAACACTGCTTGGCCTTGAACTGGTGGATATCGTCGTCTAATGCACACACAAAACAGGAATACTCATACCGCACTATGAACCCCCACTGTTATAACCAACGCCACAGAGGCTGGTTGACTCGATGGAATGTTTGTTTGTTTTCCCCCAAAATGGACCTGGACCTGGTCGCGTTTATGTTTAATTCTATTCTACAGATCTGAACAGAAGACGACGTTATGCCACCCAAAGTCAGCAGCAAATGGGCCAAGATGGCCGACAAGCAAAGACAGTGAGGACCGGAGACAAGAAAAACAAGAGGAGGAGAAAGAAAAGCTACAGCATGTACATGTACAAAGTGTTAAAGCAAGTGCACCCAAACACCGGTACTCCAGCCCACTAGAACAACCCAAACACCGGTACTCCAGCCCACTAGAACAACCCAAACACCGGTACTCCAGCCCACTAGAACAACCCAAACACCGGTACTCCAGCCCACTAGAACAACCCAAACACCGGTACTCCAGCCCACTAGAACAACCCAAACACCGGTACTCCAGCCCACTAGAACAACCCCAAACACCGGTACTCCAGCCCACTAGAACAACCCAAACACCGTACTCCAGCCCACTAGAAACAACCCAAACACCGGTACTCCAGCCCACTAGAACACCCAAACACCGGTACTCCAGCCCACTAGAACAACCCCAAAACACCGGTACTCCAGCCCACTAGAACAACCCAAAACACCGGTACTCCAGCCCACTAGAACAACCCAAACACCGGTACTCCAGCCCACTAGAACAACCCAAACACCGGTACTCCAGCCCACTAGAACAACCCAAACACCGGTACTCCAGCCCACTAGAACAACCCAAACACCGGTACTCCAGCCCACTAGAACAACCCAAACACCGGTACTCCAGCCCACTAGAACAACCCAAACACCGGTACTCCATCCCACTAGAACAACCCAAACACCGGTACTCCATCCCACTAGAACAACCAAACACCGGTACTCCAGCCCACTAGAACAACCCAAACACCGGTACTCCAGCCCACTAGAACAACCCAAACACCGGGTACTCCCAGCCCACTAGAAACAACCCAAACACCGGTATCCAAAGCCCACTAGAAAACCCAAAACACCGTATCCAGCCCACTAGAACAACCCAAACACCGGTACTCCGCCCACTAGAACAACTCATGTCCGTCTCCTGCTGCCCGGTGAGCTGGCCAAGCACGCAGTCAATGAAGGCACGAAGGCCGTCACCAAGAACACCACCTCAAAGTTGGCCTGCTGCCCAAAACACACTGCTCACTACCCCCCCCCCCCCCCCCCACACAACCCATAACCACGGCCCTTTTCCGGGCCCCTTACCATTTACCAGTTCAGCAATTTTCCTGAATGCACAAGAGTTCGCTATCTGTCTTGTCTGTCTTTGTGTGCGTGACTCTGGGCACTAGCGGGTTTGTCCGGAGGGCGACAATGCTAGTAGACAGGCGGGTACCAAAGCCAACAATTGTACAGGGCTAAATACACAAGACAACCCCAAAAAAATGTCTACAACACGTGGTGTTGCCAAGCGGTCAGCCAACTAAGTACTAACCAGGGGAGGCGTTGCTTGAGTTCGGTGAGTTGAACCGGTATGTTCACCGTGGTCTGGCCGTAGACTGGGGCCGCTTTGTTGTACATATACACGTGGTCTGGCCGTAGACTGGGGCCGCTTTCTTGTACATATACACGTGGTCTGGCCGTAGACTGGGGCCGCTTTGTTGTACATATACACGTGGTCTGGCCGTAGACTGGTGCCGCTTTGTTGTACATATACATGAGCACGGCAGAAGGGGCTGAACCATTACTTGCACACTTCTCTCTCAGGTCCGCGCCATCATTTAAAAGCAGTGCCAGGGCGGCTGCCCTCCTTTGAGAATGAGGGCGGCGGCCCAGGTCGACCGGGGCGGGTGGCCTCCTGAATAAGGAGGACGTCGGCCCAGGCGCCAGGGCGGGGGGCGGGTGAGCGCGGCAGCCCAGGTCGACCGGGGCGGCTGCCCTCCTGAATAAGGAGGGGGGCGGCCCAGGCGCCAGGGCGGGTGCCGGGGAGGTTGCCCTCTTGGGCAAGGAGGGCGGAGGCCCAGGTGCCATGGCGGGTGATGGGGTGGGTGGCCCTCCAGGACATGGAGGGCGGAGGCCTAGGTGCCAGGGTGGTTAACCTCCTTTGATATTATTGTCCATTATATCATCATCATCATCATCATCATTATTATTGTCCATTATATCATCATCATTATCATTATTGTCCATTATATCATCATCATCATCATTATTGTTCATCATCATCATCATCATCATGGTTTATAACAGTGGTCGGGCGTAGACTGGGGCCGCTTTGTGTACATAACATGAGCAGGCAGAAGGGCTGAACCACTACTTGCACACTTCTCTCTCAGGTCCGCGCCATCATTTAAAAGCAGGCCCAGGTGCCAGGGCGGCTGCCCTCCTTTGAGAATGAGGGCGCCGGCCCAGGTCGACCGGGGCGGGTGGCCTCCTGATAAGGAGGACGTCGGCCCAGGCGCCAGGCGGGGGGCGGGTGAGCGCGGCAGCCCAGGTCGACCGGGGCGGCTGCCCTCCTGAATAAGGAGGGGGGCGGCCCAGGCGCCAGGGCGGGTGGGGAGGTTGCCCTCTTGGGCAAGGAGGGCGGAGGCCCAGGTGCCAGGGTGGTTAACCTCCTTTGATATTATTGTCCATTATATCATCATCATCATCATCATCATCATCATCATCATTATTATTGTCCATTATATCATCATCATCATCATTATTGTCCATTATATCATCATCATCATCATCATGGTTTCATTTTATCATTGCCATGGTTTCATTATATCATTGTTAGTACAATCATTATCTTTATTTCATTATCATCATCATGACATTAGAAATGTTGTAACATGAAATACAAAGTGAGATCGCGCTTAAAATCCAAAACCAGAGTAATGTAGTATGGGTTGCGTCGTGCTTAGAGATAAGAAGATATTGATCGTCTAAGAAATCAACAGACAGCTGAAAGATGCTGGTGTTGACAGCAATGTGGTGTAAAGGATATGCAAAAAAAAAAAAAAATATGTATGTCTCATCTCATCTCATCATGTTCCTCTTGTACCTTGCGGTGTCGAGGTGAAGTATAAACTTCGTGAGAGTGCCCGGTTATGGGCTTCGTATATCGACATTCCCATGGATTCTGTTATTCCCTCCGTCCAACGTTTACGTGGTCGGCCTCTTCCTCTGTTTCCATCTGGTCTGTACATCATTGCTTGTTGTGGCATGCTGTTGACTGGTAGCCTACTTGCATGGCCAAACCATTTGACTTGCTGCTTTCTAATAAAATCTAGAGCAGCTTTAACCCCCACTTTAGTCCTGATTTCTTCATTTCTGATCTTATCTCTTCTTGATACGTTGAGTATTCTTCTCAGGAACCTCATTTCTGTTGTTGTGATTTTTCTTTTCTCTTTTTCTGTCATTGTCCAGGTTTGGCATTGGTAGCATAGAGTTGGTAGGAAGATTGTGTTGTAAAGTGCTTTCTTAGTAGTTATTGATACATGTTTGTTCTTTAGTATTGGTGCCATTTGTCCAATGAGTTGATTTGCCTTATTGCACCTATTTTCGATCTCGTCTTCTGATCTGCCATTTGATGATATTATACTTCCTAGGTACTTGAAGCTCTTTACTTGTTTCAAGGGATGTTCGTATGTATATATATATATATATATATATATATATATATATATATATATATATATATATATATATATATATATATATATATATATATATATATATATATATATAAATTTAAGCATACCACCCCCCCAATAAACTCACCTCAAGTCGTCCTATTATTAGCTATACCAAGTCATGTCGACCCCATATTATTCACTTCTGTCTCAACTCCTCCTCTCCGTGTTGTTTTATTCTATTTCTTTTACCTAGTGAATTCCAGGAATGGCTTTTCTAGTTTTCTCAGATTATCTGGGAATCACCAGGCGGTTACATAGTGAACTGTCTCTCAGGAGATGTGAAGTTACAATACCAGCCTCCAATACCCCGCCAGTTCTGTTGCTGCTCGTGACAGTGTTTGGTCTTGTCATGACAGGGATACTATCCGATGTCTTGTTGTAATCTCTTGACTTGGACTGCCATCGTGACAGTGTTTGGTCTTGTCATGACAGGGATACTATCCGATGTCTTGTTGTAATCTCTTGACTTGGACTGCCATCGTGACAGTGTTTGGTCTTGTCATGACAGGGATACTATCGAGTATTGTTGTAATCTCTTGACTTGGACTGCCATCGTGACAGTGTTTGGTCTTGTCATGACAGGGATACTATCCGATGTCTTGTTTGCTAATCTTCTTGACTTGGACTGCCATCGTGACAGTGTTTGGTCTTGTCATGACAGGGATACTATCCGATGTCTTGTTGTAATCTCTTGACTTGGACTGCCATCGTGACAGTGTGTGGTCTTGTCATGACAGGGATACTATCCGATGTCTTGTTGTAATCTCTTGACTTGGACTGCCATCGTGACAGTGTTTGGTCTTCTCATGACAGGGATACTATCCGATGTATTGTTGTAATCTCTTGACTTGGACTGCCATCGTGACAGTGTTTGGTCTTGTCATGACAGGGATACTATCCGATGTATTGTTGTAATCTCTTGACTTGGACTGCCATCGTGACAGTGTGTGGTCTTGTCATGACAGGGATACTATCCGATGTCTTGTTGTAATCTCTTGACTTGGACTGCCATCGTGACAGTGTGTGGTCTTGTCATGACAGGGATACTATCCGATGTATTGTTGTAATCTCTTGACTTGGACTGCCATCGTGACAGTGTGTGGTCTTGTCATGACAGGGATACTATCCGATGTCTTGTTGTAATCTCTTGACTTGGACTGCCATCGTGACAGTGTTTGGTCTTGTCATGACAGGGATACTATCCGATGTATTGTTGTAATCTCTTTACTTGGACTGCCATCGTGACAGTGTTTGGTCTTGTCATGACAGGGATACTATCCGATGTCTTGTTGTAATCTCTTGACTTGGACTGCCATCGTGACAGTGTTTGGTCTTGTCATGACAGGGATACTATCCGATGTATTGTTGTAATCTCTTGACTTGGACTGCCATCGTGACAGTGTTTGGTCTTGTCATGACAGGGATACTATCCGATGTGTTGTTGTAATCTCTTGACTTGGACTGCCATCGTGACAGTGTGTGGTCTTGTCATGACAGGGATACTATCCGATGTATTGTTGTAATCTCTTGACTTGGACTGCCATCGTGACAGTGTTTGGTCTTGTCATGACAGGGATACTATCCGATGTATTGTTGTAATCTCTTGACTTGGACTGCCATCGTGACAGTGTGTGGTCTTGTCATGACAGGGATACTATCCGATGTATTGTTGTAATCTCTTGACTTGGACTGCCATCGTGACAGTGTTTGGTCTTGTCATGACAGGGATACTATCCGATGTATTGTTGTAATCTCTTGACTTGGACTGCCATCGTGACAGTGTTTGGTCTTGTCATGACAGGGATACTATCCGATGTATTGTTGTAATCTCTTGACTTGGACTGCCATCGCTGCATGTAGTGCATTCTAGACCGTCTACACGTGTTCACATGTTCTAGCGGTTGTACCCAAGATGTTCACATGTTCTAGCGGTTGTACCCAAGACGACACATGTTCTAGAGGATGTACCCAAGGTGTTCTCATGTTTCAGCGGTTATACCCACGGTGTTCACATGTTCTAGCGGTTGTACCCAAGACGTTCACATGTTCTAGCGGTTGTACCCAAGATGTTCACATGTTCTAGCGGTTGTACCCAAGATGTTCACATGTTCTAGCGGTTGTACCCAAGATGTTCACATGTTCTAGCGGTTGTACCCAAGACGTTCACATGTTCTAGAGGATGTACCCAAGGTGTTCTCATGTTTTAGCGGTTATACCCACGGTGTTCACATGTTCTAGCGGTTGTACTCACGGTGTTCACATGTTCTAGCGGTTGTATCCAAGATGATCACATGTTCTAGCGGTTGTACTCACGGTGGTCACATGTTCTAGCGGTTCTATCCAAGGTGTTCACATGTTCTAGCGGTTGTGCTCAAGGTGTTCACATGTTCTAGCGGTTCTATCCAAGGTGTTCACATGTTCTAGCGGTTCTATCCAAGGTGTTCACATGTTTTAGAGGTTGTTCTCAGTGCTCACATGTTCTAGCAGTTGTTCTCACGGTGTTCACATGTTCTAGCGGTTGTACTCACGGTGTTCACATGTTCTAGCGGTTGTTCTCAAAGTGTTCACATGTTCTAGCGGTTGTTCTCAAAGTGTTCACATGTTCTAGCGGTTGTTCTCGAAGTGTTCACATGTTCTAGCGGTTGTTCTCAAAGTGTTCACATGTTCTAGCGGTTGTTCTCAAAATGTTCACATGTTCTAGCGGTTGTTCTCAAAGTGTTCACATGTTCTAGGGGTTGTTCTCAAAGTGTTCACATGTTCTAGTGGTTGTACTCACGGTGTTCTCGTGTTCTAGAGGATGTATCCAAGGTAATCACACGTTCTAGCTGTTATACCCAAGATGTTCACATGTTCTAGCGGTTGTACTCAAGGTGTTCACATGTTCTATAGGTTGTTCTCAGTGCTCACATGTTCTAGCAGTTGTTCTCACGGTGTTCACATGTTCTAGTGGTTGTACTCACGGTGTTCACATGTTCTAGCGGTTGTTCTCAAAGTGTTCACACGTTCTAGCGGTTGTTCTCAAAGTGTTCACATGTTCTAGCGGTTGTTCTCAAAGTGTTCACATGTTCTAGCGGTTGTTCTCAAAGTGTTCACATGTTCTAGCGATTGTTCTCAAAATGTTCACATGTTCTAGCGGTTGTTCTCAAAGTGTTCACATGTTCTAGCGGTTGTTCTCAAAGTGTTCACATGTTCTAGTGGTTGTACTCACGGTGTTCTCGTGTTCTAGAGGATGTATCCAAGGTAATCACACGTTCTAGCTGTTATACCCAAGATGTTCACATGTTCTAGCGGTTGTACTCAAGGTGTTCACATGTTCTATAGGTTGTACCCAATGTGTTCACATATTAAAGCGGTTTTACTCACGGTGTTCACATGTTCTAGAAGTTGTACCCAAGAAGTTCACACGTTCTGGAGATTGTACCCAAGATGTTCACATGTTCTAGTGCTTGTACCCAAGATGTTCACATGGTCTAGTGGTTGTACTCTCGGTGTTCACATTTTCTAGCGGTTGTGCTCAAAGTGTTCACATGTTCTAGTGGTTATTCTCAAAGTGGTCACATGTATTAGCGGTTGTACTCACGGTGTTCACATGTTCTAGCGGTTGTTCTCAAAGTGTTCACATGTTCTAGCGGTTGTTCTCAAAGTGTTCACATGTTCTAGCGGTTGTTCTCAAAGTGTTCACATGTTCTAGCGGTTGTTCTCAAAGTGTTCACATGTTCTAGCGGTTGTTCTCAAAATGTTCACATGTTCTAGCGGTTGTTCTCAAAGTGTTCACATGTTCTAGCGGTTGTTCTCAAAGTGTTCACATGTTCTAGTGGTTGTACTCACGGTGTTCTCGTGTTCACATGTTCTAGAAGTTGTACCCAAGAAGTTCACACGTTCTGGAGATTGTACCCAAGATGTTCACATGTTCTAGTGCTTGTACCCAAGATGTTCACATGGTCTAGCGGTTGTACTCTCGGTGTTCACATTTTCTACCGGTTGTGCTCAAAGTGTTCACATGTTCTAGTGGTTATTCTCAAAGTGGTCACATGTTCTAGCGGTTGTACTCACGGTGTTCACATGTTCTAGCGGTTGTTCTCAAAGTGTTCACATGTTCTAGCGGTTGTTCTCAAAGTGTTCAAATGTTCTAGCGGTTGTTCTCAAAGTGTTCACATGTTCTAGCGGTTGTTCTCAAAGTGTTCACATGTTCTAGCGGTTGTTCTCAAAATGTTCGCATGTTCTAGCGGTTGTTCTCAAAGTGTTCACATGTTCTAGCGGTTGTTCTCAAAGTGTTCACATGTTCTAGTGGTTGTACTCACGGTGTTCTCGTGTTCTAGAGGATGTATCCAAGGTAATCACACGTTCTAGCTGTTATACCCAAGATGTTCACATGTTCTAGCGGTTGTACTCAAGGTGTTCACATGTTCTATAGGTTGTTCTCAGTGCTCACATGTTCTAGCAGTTGTTCTCACAGTGTTCACATGTTCTAGCGGTTGTACTCACGGTGTTCACATGTTCTAGCGGTTGTTCTCAAAGTGTTCACATGTTCTAGCGGTTGTTCTCAAAGTGTTCACATGTTCTAGCGGTTGTTCTCAAAGTGTTCACATGTTCTAGCGGTTGTTCTCAAAGTGTTCACATGTTCTAGCGGTTGTTCTCAAAATGTTCACATGTTCTAGTGGTTGTACTCACGGTGTTCTCGTGTTCTAGAGGATGTATCCAAGGTAATCACACGTTCTAGCTGTTATACCCAAGATGTTCACATGTTCTAGCGGTTGTTCTCAGTGCTCACATGTTCTAGCAGTTGTTCTCACAGTGTTCACATGTTCTAGCGGTTGTACTCACGGTGTTCACATGTTCTAGCGGTTGTTCTCAAAGTGTTCATATGTTCTAGCGGCTGTTCTCAAAGTGTTCAAATATTCTAGCGGTTGTTCTCAAAGTGTTCACATGTTCTAGCGGTTGTTCTCAAAGTGTTCACATGTTCTAGCGGTTGTTCTCAAAATGTTCACATGTTCTAGCGGCTGTTCTCAAAGTGTTCACATGTTCTAGCGGTTGTTCTCAAAGTGTTCACATGTTCTAGTGGTTGTACTCACAGTGTTCTCGTGTTCTAGAGGATGTATCCAAGGTAATCACACGTTCTAGCTGTTATACCAGGATGTTCACATGTTCTAGCGGTTGTACTCAAGGTGTTCACATGTTCTATAGGTTGTACCCAATGTGTTCACATATTAAAGCGGTTTTACTCACGGTGTTCACATGTTCTAGAAGTTGTACCCAAGAAGTTCACATGTTCTGGAGATTGTACCCAAGATGTTCACATGTTCTAGTGCTTGTACCCAAGATGTTCACATGGTCTAGCGTTGTACTCTCGGTGTTCACATTTTCTACGGTTGTGCTCAAAGTGTTCACATGTTCTAGTGGTTATTCTCAAAGTGGTCACATGTATTAGCGGTTGTACTCACGGTGTTCACATGTTCTATCGGTTGTTCTCAAAGTGTTCATATGTTCTAGTGGTTGTACCCGAGGTGTTCACACGTTCTAGCGGTTGTACTCAAGGTGTTCACATGTTCTAGAGGTTGTACCCTGTGGGGTGGTAAATATAATAAATAAGAATAAGGACAAGTTTCGCTAGGGGTATTCAGTATGAATGGTGTCTAAAACCCAAACACGCCCTCTATAGGAAATAATATATTGGCTCGTAAAAACCCCAAGCATTGAACAAGGCAGAAAAGGGTGCAAGTTCAACACTAACATAGAAGAAATGTTTCCCATAGAGGCTGGGAGATCCGGGAAGTTCTACCACAGACACCCGAGTACTAATCACTCTACCCAGAAGGGGTGTCTATGTGTAAGTGCCCCGCCCCACATTTAATCTCCCACATATATATAAACAATGACAAGTATCCACTGCCATGCACATCCACAGTATTACATAACAGAGGGACAACAACCAATGTTAGACGCACACTGGATTACATAACAAAGGAAAACAGCCACTGTTAGACAAAAACAGTACAATGACTCACTGTATCACATAACAGTAACCATAACTGGACTATAAACATCAATTTTGGAACAACAGGTTAACAATGAAGTAACTTCAAGGCTTGGTTAAACCAAACAAACAAACAATTGTATTGTGGAAACATTTGGGTTCCGGACAAACCCTGTTGGCTACAATATGGTCACATACATGAAAAAATTATCATATTTCAGGCAATGCACACAAAGTATACTACCATAACCTAAGTCCCCCAAAATCCCCCAAAAAGGTTCACAACAAATACCTGTGTCACACACAAAAAACAAAGTAAATAATCCATACAAAGAAATAGATAAAGAACATCTATCTAATCCGTCTATAGAAATATCCTATGGGTCTGATGATGACTCCCTCTCCTTCAATATCCACTAGAAAAAGTCTGGCCATAATCACACTCTCTATAATCCAAGGAAAACAGCTGCTTTGCATATATCCACCTATTCAGAAAATTGGGGATTGCGCACACACACACACACACACACACACACACACACACACACACACACACACACACACACACACACACACACACACACAGACGCACACACACACACACACACACACACACACACACACACACACACACACACACACAGAGAGCTTCCACTTCTGGATCATATATCCAACGCGAAAAACATGTAGGAGTAATCCATATGAATCCAATGTGGATATACTGTAATCTCTCAAGTCACAGCTGCTAAGTAACTAGACGAGGAGCATTCCAGATGTGATATAACAGACAGATATGAGTCGGAAACGTTCTGGCGTGTCGTGACAAACAGGAGTCCGTGTGATTGATTCGATCAGGATCAGGCACAAACACTTTCAGTATCTCTTTGTATGAGGGGTGACATCACATAATCCATTAGAATTTCCTGACAGAACTAACTTGAATTGGGCATAAATATTCCAGCCCTTTTCTGGGTTAAGATGTAGGTTATTCTTTCTTCAGCTGAATATACGACTTGATTGACCGGGAGTTGGTATAGTGCTTGATTGTCAATGTCTTGGATATGATGGATGAGAAGATTCAAAGGAAGCTGAGAGTCCACAAAAGCAGTTGGTAAATCCATACTGGTAAATGATTGTGAACTCCAGACTATCCATGAGCCTCTGGAATATGACAGTTGAACGTGGAATCAGGCGGTGACTTTTAGAAGAGGGTATACGCTGAACACCATCTAGGCCAGGCATGCCTCATGTCTTTGCAGACATTGAAAAGATTAACACCATCTGTAAGTTCCCAGAGGTAGGGAATCCACTTCAGCCGATTCAAAATCCATTAATTATCCAGGCCTTGACATTCAGGGTGTGTAGCAGTAACCAGCACTCTTTGTAGAATATTAGGGGAGGCTGATATCCCAGTTTCCTGCCTCTAAATCCAAACAAGTTGACCATAACTTCAGTTCCAAGCATGGTGACTAGGCCAATACTCCACCGCCATCTCTAGCGCCTAAAACGCAGAGAATACGTAGCTATTAATTAACCCATTAACAATGGATCACCCGCTAACGTTGAAGAAAACATGGCGATTGGCGAGACCGCTTTGTCTAGCCTTTGTCTCGCTTAAGCCTTTGTTTCCGGGCTCGGCCAATCACTGGCCTTAATTCAAACGAAAGTTCGTTTCGTTAATTCTCCCGTCGAAATTTTAATATCGCGTATAGCCGTCTGCTGGAAAAGACTGAGGGATGATGACATATATGTCACATACCCAAGGTGTTCACATGTTCTAGAGGTTGTACCCAATGTGCTCACGTATTAAAGCGGTTTTACTCACGGTGTTCACATGTTCTAGAAGTTGTACCCAAGAAGTTCACATGTTCTGGAGATTGTACCCAAGATGTTCACATGTTCTAGTGCTTGTACCCAAGATGTTCACATGGTCTAGCGGTTGTACTCTCGGTGTTCACATTTTCTAGCGGTTGTGCTCAAAGTGTTCACATGTTCTAGTGGTTATTCTCAAAGTGGTCACATGTATTAGAGGTTGTACTCAAGGTGTTCACATGTTTTAGCGGTTGTTCTCAAGGTGTTCACATGTTCTAGAGGTTGTACTCAAGGTGTTCACATGTTCTAGTGGTTGTTCTCAAAGTGTTCATATGTTCTAGTGGTTGTACCCGAGGTGTTCACATGTTCTAGCGGTTGTACCGAAGGTGTTCACGTGTTTTAGAGGTTGTACTCAAAGTGTTCACATGTTCTAGAGGTTGTACCCAAGGTGTTCATATGTTCAAGCGGTTGTACTCACGGTGTTCTCATGTTCTAGAGGATGTGCCCAAGTTGTTCACATTTTCTAGCGGTTGTACTCACGGTGTTCTCATGTTCTAGAGGATTTACCCAAGGTGTTTACATATTCTAGCTGTTGTACCCAAGGTGTTCACATGTTCTAACAGTTGTTATCAAAGTGTTCACATGTTCTAGCGGTTGCACTCGCGGTATTCTCGTGTTCTAGAGGATGTATCCAAGGTAATCACATGTTCTAGCTTTTATACCCAAGATGCTCACATGTTCTAGCGGTTGTACTCAAGGTGTTCACATGTTCTAGAGGTTTTACCCAAGGTGTTCACATGTTCTAGAGGTTGTACCCAATGTGTTCACATATTAAAGCGGTTTTACTTACGGTGTTCACATGTTCTAGAAGTTGTACCCAAGAAGTTCACATGTTCTGGAGATTGTACCCACGATGTTCACATGTTCTAGTGCTTGTACCCAAGATGTTCACATGGTCTAGCGGTTGTACTCTCGGTGTTCTCGTGTTCTAGAGGATGTATCCAAGGTAATCACACGTTCTAGCTGTTATACCCAAGATGTTCACATGTTCTAGCGGTTGTACTCAAGGTGTTCACATGTTCTATAGGTTGTTCTCAGTGCTCACATGTTCTAGCAGTTGTTCTCACAGTGTTCACATGTTCTAGCGGTTGTACTCACGGTGTTCACATGTTCTAGCGGTTGTTCTCAAAGTGTTCACATGTTCTAGCGGTTGTTCTCAAAGTGTTCACATGTTCTAGCGGTTGTTCTCAAAGTGTTCACATGTTCTAGCGGTTGTTCTCAAAGTGTTCACATGTTCTAGCGGTTGTTCTCAAAATGTTCACATGTTCTAGTGGTTGTACTCACGGTGTTCTCGTGTTCTAGAGGATGTATCCAAGGTAATCACACGTTCTAGCTGTTATACCCAAGATGTTCACATGTTCTAGCGGTTGTTCTCAGTGCTCACATGTTCTAGCAGTTGTTCTCACAGTGTTCACATGTTCTAGCGGTTGTACTCACGGTGTTCACATGTTCTAGCGGTTGTTCTCAAAGTGTTCATATGTTCTAGCGGCTGTTCTCAAAGTGTTCAAATATTCTAGCGGTTGTTCTCAAAGTGTTCACATGTTCTAGCGGTTGTTCTCAAAGTGTTCACATGTTCTAGCGGTTGTTCTCAAAATGTTCACATGTTCTAGCGGCTGTTCTCAAAGTGTTCACATGTTCTAGCGGTTGTTCTCAAAGTGTTCACATGTTCTAGTGGTTGTACTCACAGTGTTCTCGTGTTCTAGAGGATGTATCCAAGGTAATCACACGTTCTAGCTGTTATACCCAAGATGTTCACATGTTCTAGCGGTTGTACTCAAGGTGTTCACATGTTCTATAGGTTGTACCCAATGTGTTCACATATTAAAGCGGTTTTACTCACGGTGTTCACATGTTCTAGAAGTTGTACCCAAGAAGTTCACATGTTCTGGAGATTGTACCCAAGATGTTCACATGTTCTAGTGCTTGTACCCAAGATGTTCACATGGTCTAGCGGTTGTACTCTCGGTGTTCACATTTTCTACCGGTTGTGCTCAAAGTGTTCACATGTTCTAGTGGTTATTCTCAAAGTGGTCACATGTATTAGCGGTTGTACTCACGGTGTTCACATGTTCTATCGGTTGTTCTCAAAGTGTTCATATGTTCTAGTGGTTGTACCCGAGGTGTTCACACGTTCTAGCGGTTGTACTCAAGGTGTTCACATGTTCTAGAGGTTGTACCCTGTGGGGTGGTAAATATAATAAATAAGAATAAGGACAAGTTTCGCTAGGGGTATTCAGTATGAATGGTGTCTAAAACCCAAACACGCCCTCTATAGGAAATAATATATTGGCTCGTAAAAACCCCAAGCATTGAACAAGGCAGAAAAGGGTGCAAGTTCAACACTAACATAGAAGAAATGTTTCCCATAGAGGCGGGAGATCCGGGAAGTTCTACCACAGACACCCGAGTACTAATCACTCTACCCAGAAGGGGTGTCTATGTGTAAGTGCCCCGCCCCACATTTAATCTCCCACATATATATAAACAATGACAAGTATCCACTGCCATGCACATCCACAGTATTACATAACAGAGGGACAACAACCAATGTTAGACGCACACTGGATTACATAACAAAGGAAAACAGCCACTGTTAGACAAAACAGTACAATGACTCACTGTATCACATAACAGTAACCATAACTGGACTATAAACATCAATTTTGGAACAACAGGTTAACAATGAAGTAACTTCAAGGCTTGGTTAAACCAAACAAACAAACAATTGTATTGTGGAAACATTTGGGTTCCGGACAAACCCTGTTGGCTACAATATGGTCACATACATGAAAAAATTATCATATTTCAGGCAATGCACACAAAGTATACTACCATAACCTAAGTCCCCCAAAATCCCCCAAAAAGGGTTCACAACAAATACCTGTGTCACACACAAAAAACAAAGTAAATAATCCATACAAAGAAATAGATAAAGAACATCTATCTAATCCGTCTATAGAAATATCCTATGGGTCTGATGATGACTCCCTCTCCTTCAATATCCACTAGAAAAAGTCTGGCCATAATCACACTCTCTATAATCCAAGGAAAACAGCTGCTTTGCATATATCCACCTATTTCAGAAAATTGGGATTGCACACACACACACACACACACACACACACACACACACACACACACACACACACACACACACACACACACACAGACGCACCACACACACAACACACACACACACACACACACACACACACACACACAGAGAGAGAGAGAGAGCTTCCACTTCTGGATCATATATCCAACGCGAAAAACATGTAGGAGTAATCCATATGAATCCAATGTGGATATACTGTAATCTCTCAAGTCACAGCTGCTAAGTAACTAGACGAGGAGCATTCCAGATGTGATATAACAGACAGATATGAGTCGGAAACGTTCTGGCGTGTCGTGACAAACAGGAGTCCGTGTGATTGATTCGATCAGGATCAGGCACAAACACTTTCAGTATCTCTTTGTATGAGGGGTGACATCACATAATCCATTAGAATTTCCTGACAGAACTAACTTGAATTGGGCATAAATATTCCAGCCCTTTCTGGGTTAAGATGTAGGTTATTCTTTCTTCAGCTGAATATACGACTTGATTGACCGGGAGTTGGTATAGTGCTTGATTGTCAATGTCTTGGATATGATGGATGAGAAGATTCAAAGGAAGCTGAGAGTCCACAAAAGCAGTTGGTAAATCCATACTGGTAAATGATTGTGAACTCCAGACTATCCATGAGCCTCTGGAATATGACAGTTGAACGTGGAATCAGGCGGTGACTTTTAGAAGAGGGTATACGCTGAACACCATCTAGGCCAGGCATGCCTCATGTCTTTGCAGACATTGAAAAGATTAACACCATCTGTAAGTTCCCAGAGGTAGGGAATCCACTTCAGCCGATTCAAAATCCATTAATTATCCAGGCCTTGACATCCAGGGTGTGTAGCAGTAACCAGCACTCTTTGTAGAATATTAGGGGAGGCTGATATCCCAGTTTCCTGCCTCTAAATCCAAACAAGTTGACCATAACTTCAGTTCCAGCCATGGTGACTAGGCCAATACTCCACCGCCATCTCTAGCGCCTAAAACGCAGAGAATACGTAGCTATTAATTAACCCATTAACAATGGATCACCCGCTAACGTTGAAGAAAACATGGCGATTGGCGAGACCGCTTTGTCTAGCCTTTGTCTCGCTTAAGCCTTTGTTTCCGGGCTCGGCCAATCACTGGCCTTAATTCAAACGAAAGTTCGTTTCGTTAATTCTCCCGTCGAAATTTTAATATCGCGTATAGCCGTCTGCTGGAAAAGACTGAGGGATGATGACATATATGTCACATACCCAAGGTGTTCACATGTTTCTAGAGGTTGTACCCAATGTGCTCACATATTAAAGCGGTTTTACTCACGGTGTTCACATGTTCTAGAAGTTGTACCCAAGAAGTTCACATGTTCTGGAGATTGTACCCAAGATGTTCACATGTTCTAGTGCTTGTACCAAGATGTTCACATGGTCTAGCGGTTGTACTCCTCGGTGTTCACATTTTCTAGCGGTTGTGCTCAAAATGTTCACATGTTCTAGTGGTTATTCTCAAAGTGGTCACATGTATAGAGGTTGTACTCAAGGTGTTCACATGTTTTAGCGGTTGTTCTCAAGGTGTTCACATGTTCTAGAGGTTGTACTCAAGGTGTTCACATGTTCTAGTGGTTGTTCTCAAAGTGTTCATAGTTCTAGTGGTTGTAAACCCCAGGTGTTCACATGTTCTAGCGGGTTTTACCGAAGGTGTTCACGTGTTTTAGAGGTTGTACTCAAAGTGTTCACACGTTCTAGAGGTTGTACCCAAGGTGTTCATATGTTCAAGCGGTTGTACTCACGGTGTTCTCATGTTCTAGAGGATGTGCCCAAATTGTTCACATTTTCTAGCGTTGTACTCACGGTGTTCTCATGTTCTAGAGGATTTACCCAAAGGGGTTTACATATTCTAGCTGTTGTACCCAAGGTGTTCACATGTTTTTAACAGTTGTTATCAAAGTGTTCCATGTTCTAGCGGTTGCACTCGCGGTATTCTCGTGTTCTAGAGGATGTATCCCAAAGGGAATCACATGTTCTAGCTTTTATACCCAAGATGCTCACAGTTCTAGCGGTTGTACTCAAGGTGTTCACATGTCTAGAGGTTTTACCCAAGGTGTTCACATGTTCTAGAGGTTGTAAACCCCAAAGTGTTCACATATTAAAGCGGTTTTACTTACGGTTTTTCACATGTTCTAGAAGTTGTACCCAAGAAGTTTTACATGTTCTGGAGATTGTACCCACGATGTTCACATGTTCTAGTGCTTGTACCCAAGATGTTCACATGGTCTAGCGGTTGTACTCTCCGGTGTTCACATTTCTAGCGGGTTTTTGCTCAAAGTGTTCACATGTTTTTAGTGGTTATTCTCAAAGTGGTTACATGTATTAGCGGTTGTACTCTCGGTGTTCACATTTCTAAACGGGTTTTGCTCAAAGTGTTCACATTTCTAGTGGTTATTCTCAAATGGTCAATGTATTAGCGGTTGTACTCTCGGTGTTCACATTTCTAGCGGTTGTGCTCAAAGTGTTTTACATGTTCTAGTGGTTATTCTCAAAGTGGTCACATGTATTAGCGGTTGTACTCAAGGTTTTTTTTTCACATGTTTATGCCGGTGTTCCTCAAGGTGTTCT
>JACEFZ010006301.1:0-38807 GCA_014155875.1 Cepaea nemoralis | reverse complement strand
CGATTGCAAACCCGTAGCTGCTAGCACAAACCCCGCCACAGGCCCAAAAAGGGTTAAACGCCAAAACCGCCATTTTGGTGACCGGAAGTTTTCCCCACGCCCTCACGGGGGACAGAACCTGTAAAAAAAACCTCGACGTAGGTATTTTTTGACGTATATTCTATTTTTTAAGATCTATTTCCCCTTTTGGGGTCTGAAAAAGGCGAACCCCGCCCTCTGCTAGAAGGTAATCGATTAAGAATTATAGGGAGTTAAAGTAATTAAATAAAACTTTGAGAAAGTTCTCGGGAAAATGTTAACAAGGGGTCATTTTTAAGGTTGCGTTTTGGGGGAATAAAAACAAATTAATCGGGGGTTAACGATTTTTTCTTTGACGGGAAAGAATTTTAGGAATGGAACAAAAAAACCATCTAGAAATATCTAGATTGTATGGGTTTGGAAACAAGAAAGGGTTCCCTTAAACATATAAACGCTGGCAAGACCCCCGGTTTAGATATATCAAAAAACAGAAATGATTAATGCGTTAGAAAATATGGAATGATAAAATTACCAGACTGTTTAACACAAAAAAAAAATGTTACCGGAGATAAAACCTTCGAATTATGTAATTCTGTATTTATTGCCATCTCAAAGAAATCAGGAGCCTTGGAATGTGATCAACATCGAGCGATTAGTATGAGTCACATCACGAAGATTTTGCTTCGAATCATCATGTAAAGAATGAGGAAAAAATATTTCATATATTTTATTAATATATTATATTTTAAATATTACATATATATAATATATATATATATATATATATATATATATATATATATATATATATATATATATATATATATATATATATATGTGTGTGTGTGTGTGTGTGTGTGTGTGTGTGTGTGTGTAATTTCTTACAATTTCCATCTGGATATTATTCTAGATGTTCCATCTATCCATCCATCATGTGCCATGCCGGAAAGCGTGGGCGGTCATGACTCGCCAATTCACTCGATCCCCAGAGTGTGGACCAGCACTATGTTTCTGTCTCGACCATGCTATATATATATATATATATATATATATATATATATATATATATACTATATATATATATATATATATATATATATATATATATATAGATATATATTGAAGCTTCAGATTCTTAATGACTCTGGTATGCTTTAGCTGTTCTAATTTCTTTTAATACACGATCTGGGAGCTGATAAGATTGTTCAGCATTTCTCTACTCTCACCAGGCCAAATGGTATTATCAAGATAGCATTTACGAGGTCAAGTTTCATCCTGTTTCTTAGTTTAGATGTTATATAATTCATAGCACTGAAAACTCTTTTCACATCAGCATTTGAATGTGGTAATATCATGGCGGACATCGCACATTCAAAGAGCTTACAATATGGACCGCTTCCTGAGGCATCTTTAAATTGTCTTACTTCACTACAAAAAGCTTCAGTTCTGTTTTGGTTTTTCAGTCAAGCAAATTTATTTTGGTTAAATGATACTCTGCTTCTGCCACACTATTATGAGTAACCTCTAAAAATTTCATAACATGACAATATTTAGGTATGTCCTTTACAGGCTGAAGTATGTTGTTAACAGAAAAGAATGAAATATTTTTCAATACATCTAAAGTTTCATTAAGACTCTGCTTCAATTGCTTGAAGAAATTCTCAACAGCGATTTCTTAAGCTGTTCTCTTCGTTTATTGTTAACAGTCCTTTTGTTTTTAAACCATCAATTTTTGATTCGAAGTGTGTCTTAACCTCCATCCCTTGGTTCACAATTATTTCTGGTTGAATTGATAACCATCTAGTTTAGGAATATGACAGAATTTTACGTGGTGAGGAACTGTCATTTAATGCTTTATATAAAATATTGTATTGATGTTGTCTGACAGTTGATTTGGAGTTATGTGTTTCAGCAATAAGGAATTCCAAATTCCTTGGTAAATATTCTGATGAGGCATGTGATAATGCTAGCTGCAAGGAATGACACGCGCATTTACTGAGGATTAAAGATGCGATATCTTTGTTTAATTAGGCATACACGCCATGGTTGATACCAACCATTACCGATACATTATCGGTACCAATCGCAGCCACATTTTTCAAGTCTAAATGTGTACTGACTGTGACATTTCTAATCTGATACGCCTAGTCTTCATTGTGAATATGAGGGGATAACCATTTCACTCATTTCTAATGTTTGATTCACGCCACGTCTTCATTGTGAATATGAGAGGAGAATCGTTCCACCTCTGAAGGAGCTTAGGACAAGCCATATTTCTATATTTCCTAAACGTTACCAAACTGCTACTAAGAATAGAATTTGCATGACATTTTGAACATTGATAACGAGGGGGCACGGCATACAAAGAAGTAAACTCACAAAGGGGAGCGCAGGCGTCGGCCAGGATGAGTCATCTGTCGCGGCACAAAGGTGGAAACTGCACCAGACAGAATGAATCATCTTCAACGCCGGGAGAAAATTCATATTAGAAACGGATTATATTGGTCAGGAGAGAGGACTTGACATTTGCATAATTTATGAGCTGGGGTGAACTCAGGAAAAGGTGGTAGATATTGTTACTTTTTTAGGCAGTTTTTCGGAATACATCGTCAATGACAGACGGGTGGTCTCGTCCTAGAAATGTTGTAGTTTAATTCGTGATGATTTTTGGTAAGTTGGAAATTATAGTAAATAAAGCTAAGACTATGACATCTAAATAAATAGGTTCTGACTTGATGACAGAGTTTCTTTGGGGATATCTAAAGTATTCCTCGAAAGATAGGTGATCTTTTCTTCGACTTAGAGAAATAGTGAACGGATATATGTCTGGACCAGTCCATGCTCTTTGTAAAGGATGGATGTTATTTCTCTATTTATTCAGTCCTCATGTGTAGATAATGATTAGGCGATAATTTTTCTGGAATGTCACATGTATTCTTGTATAAGTTGATACTTTCTGGGATATCTCTTATCATAACTTTGTCTCTATGTTCAGAGAAGACAATGTTTCTTTGTATGTGTGTATTCATGTATAAAGAAATACTAATGAGTTTATCTATGCATTATAGGTATGATGTGAGGTTACATTACAAATATGATGTGATGTTACATTATAAATATCATGTTATTTACCTATCTAATTCGCCTGGAATAGAAAGGCAATGCCTAGGAGTGAAGGATACCACCGTTGATGATAATTACCAAATATTCTTGGCAACTGAGTCTTGATAGCCCGAGGATGACTCACTCCAATAAGGCAGGAGTGAGGGAGACATATCATGTTAATATAAAGGGAGAAGGACTGTGTCAGAAGTTAGAGATATGAGACCCAAAAGGGTCAGGTCGGTATAGCCCGCTCTAATGTAATCATCCCTTCACCTTCCCTCTTTCTAGCAATCTCTCTCTCTCTCTCTCTCTCTCTCTCTCTCTCTCTCTCTCTCTCTCTCTCGCTACCAATCTCGTCTTTTTTGTTGTTGTTGTCTTTCCTCCCTCCATCCCCCACCTCCCACAATTTCTATGACTATGTCTATATGTTTGGCACAAGTTTTTCACGAGAAATACGTATCTTTGTTGTGGTAGCTGTCTTGGGCCATAGACATGTATGCTGAATATGGTCATCATCGAGGGTCAATGTCATCGATGAAAGGTGAAGAATTCGCCTTGCAAATTTTGGAAGAGCGTGGTCCTATTATACCTCACGTCCTTGAACGATGTCACCACAACTACAGCCCTGTAGTTAGCAGCTAAATACAATGCACATATCTTCTATAATTTCGTGACCGACAACCGAAATACTTGCAATCGTAGTACCACCATGATTGGATCCAGATTGTCGGTTTGTTTGGTGATGAGTCCATGAACAGTATAATAGTTTTAGTGCAGCTTAAAGAAACATTGTTAGGAATGTGATTTTCCGCTAAGGCATTGACAGTTTAATTACCATCTGCCGGGATAGAAGAAACATTTAACACCCCTCTGGTGAATGGGCTGTTAATTACATGCTCATCTGGAAGGACACTGAAATGTTTAGTTACGTATATATCTTAGTATATCTGTTCATAAGTGTGTTAATTTTCGGGATTTTGTATCTTTTAAAATGTCACACGAAGCCTAATACATAATGTTTTCCCATTATATTGTTATAATTTACAGACTGGTGTTGTTTACTTTCTTGTTAACTAGTGTATTGTTGTAGCGTGTTGAAGGTAGTACTATTTCAAATCTTACGAACCATTGGAGAGGAGTGTGACGGGAAAAAATACACGCCTTTAAATACCCAGGCGTGAGTTGGTTTTCCTCTCGGAAGTGCAGTGACTTTCCAGACTTTTCGGACCCTCTACTAGAAAACCTTTGCATATATCTATGTGAAGCCTACTATATGACCTGTCTTCTCCTATAAGGAGACATGAGTCATTTCAGGTTTTCTGTAGTAGTTGGTCTCTACGAATAGGGATACCTTTCTCCTTATTCCAAATCTACTTTACTACATATTAGGACCACGTCAAGTCGAGATTTACCATGGATTGTGAACGTCGTTTGGTACAGGGTAGTTGTAGTTTTACATATTTATAATACCTATCAGTGTGTTACCCACCCTTGAATATTGTAGGATTCACTGTTTACCATGAGTTCATTACCTTATATTTGCAGATCAGAAAACACTGTGTAAATTGTTTTGATTGATTAGCTTGCTAACTCTTCTGCCTAGTCAAAGGGTGAATATTATGTTTTGGAATACCGTTTCTGTTTCGGAATATCTACTCTGTTTTGAAATATCTATTTTATTTAGAATATCTATCTCTGAATATAATTTTAGGCAGAACTTACCGACTAGTAGTAGAGTAGATACAATTTTAGAGAATGCCAGCGGCAGCTAAATTAGGAAATCATTTTATGGAGACGGGGAAATTGTGTGGTCTCCAGGGCTCAGAATAAGCTAAGTATGTGTCAGAGGAGTTTGAAAAAAATTAAAAGCTAAGGAGGGAAAAGAAAATTTCACATGAAAAGCTGAGTATGGAAAAAGAAATTTGAGATGAAAGGCTGAGAGTGGAAAGGGAACTTTCAGAGGAAAGGTTGAAAATGGAAGAGAAAAAGCAACAAGCTGAATTAAACAACAAAGAGAAGAAATCGCCAGCATGCTAAGGAAATGAAGAAGTTAGAGATTGAGCTTGATCTTCAGAGAATGGAATTACGAAGCCATCGATCAACTTCAACAGCTACGGCTAACCCGATAGCAGAGCCACATACAGAGGTGTCTTCTCTTCAGTCCGTTGCTACGGCGTTTCCTCTGGAAACATTTTCAGAGCATAGTGACACGATTGAAAGTTATTGTAACAGATACGAGCGAATGTATGCTATGTGAGGGTTATATAATCCTCATAGCACATCGCACCATTCAGTCCAGAATTGTTCGGATCCCTTCCTCAGTACATCTCGCAGCGTGTTACAACTGACGACACCAGATCTGTGTTGGTTTATTAATCTTATTTTGCTTCCCTCGTAGTGTTATTGTTTGGCCACACCTCTTTTAATTTGCTGTTTTCGCAGTCTGACCATGGTTGTAGATTCACATTCATCACTTGGTTCTCGCAAAAGTCTTACTTCTCCTAGAGCATTCAGAATGTCAGTATGGTCTATGGCTCGCCCGCCTTCCACAGTGTCCTTATTTGCAAACTTGTCAGCCCGTTAATTTTCTAGTATACCCGCATGCCCTGGCACGAAAATGAAACTAATCTTTGCCAGCTGAGATCGCTCCAGAGACAGAAGCCACTCTCTTCGGATCCACCCCAGCTCTATCTTCTTGAGCAGTCTCATTGAGTCACTAAGGAAACATGCCCTAGTGCAGTGGTTCTCAACCGGTGGGGAATTTCCCCGAGGGGCGAATTTAAGGGTTTTCGGGGGGGGGGGGGGGGGATTAAGATTATTTCAAGATCGCATTAATACAAGAACCAGTTACTTGATATAGTTTTCCCCTCTAAATTTTACGGTTCTGTACTTCTCGCCCTAATGAAATTCGTTTTATAACGTAAGTAGACCTGCAAATCATGTTTTATGTAGATGTCTAGACTTGTTGTAGTATGTGTTATTAGATTTAGCTTCCACTTTTATGTATATTGTGTAAGGGTGGGGGGATTTATAGGGACTAAATTCGAAAGGGGGGAGGAATGACGTTCTGAACATATGGTATAGGGTGACATAGGCAAAAAAATGTTGAGAACCACTGCCCTAGTTAATTTTTTGTGTCAAGAGCCATGTTATTGCTTTACTTACTGCCACGACTTCCATAGTCAGGCTAATTGTTGTTAAAGCAAAAGCACCAGAATCTTCCTTCACAATTCTCCCTCTGGCCTGAGCCGTAAAAACCCAAGAGCTTCTCACTCACTGAACGATCGACCCATCTGTGTAAATGACAGCATCATCCTCCATAAAAATTTCGAAGATCAAAACTCGTACTTTCGCCTGCACAGCAGCCGGATTTTCTTGTCTGCATTTCTGTCTAGTTGGATTGAACTGCACAGGCCGAGAGGGGGTCATGCTGCATGGGCAACACATGGTCTCTATATTTTAGCCAGGCTTTGTGCTATGGAGAGGCATTAACTCCATCCCTGGTCTTAACCAATCAAAGAATCAAGGAATTAAAGCGAGAGGTAGCATTTACGGGTTATAAGTCCTTGACAATTGGCGTAGACATGGAGCGCCACGTGTTGCCTCTGACGGTGGGAAACAACTACAGATGTCACTGATCAGCTACCGCCCTCCTCAAGCTGGGCAGCCGCCGTCCAATTGAGTGCTGATCCGACACAACCTGACTGTTTGAATGGGTGCTTGGGGCTAGGACAAAATCTGAACCGCAGGCTGTAAAGCCAATGCAATAGGTATTACTAAAATGAAAACAAAAATAGAAACTCCAAGCTACCGCAGCAACCTGGAACGTAAGAACCATGTGTCCAGGATTATCTACTGACCTGATGAATATTGACGATGTGAGAAAAACGGCTGTGATTGATGCCGAACTCAATCGTCTTAACATTGATATTGATGGCCTGCAGGGGACTCGCCTCGTTGAGGAAGGTTCACTCAGGGAAAACAATTACATTTTTTGGGGGAAGGGTAGAGAGCAGACAGGAAAAAGGCAACATGGTGTGGACTTTTTAGTAAAGAATTCGCTACTGGGCATGATTAAAATTCCAGCTGGATGTAATGAAAGACTATTATCCCTGCGCTAGGCAACCTCTTGTTGTTTTGCCAGCATTATCATTGCATATGCATCGACATTCACTTCCCCTGATGATATGAAGGATTCATTCTATAAGGAATTAGACTCTTTTATCAAGGCAATTCCAAAATTGGACTACATCTACATGCTCGGTGATTACAATGCTCTTGTGGGCAAGGACTCGAGTTCATGGCCAGTGTGCCCTGGGAAACATAACATCGGTCGCATGAATGAAAATAGGCACAGGCTGCTGGAGCATTGCACCAGAAATGACCTATGTATTACAAACTCCTTTTTTAAAACAAAAGAGCTGCATAAGGTCACATGAAACATCCAAGATCCGGCCAATGGGATCAGCTGAACTTCATCATCACACGGAGACAACAACTGAACCAAACAACATTAACTCGAAGTTACCCCAGTGCTGACTGTGATACGGATCATTATATGGTTGTTGCAAGGGTGTGACTGAGACCAAAGAAAATCTACACAGCTAAATACTAATCTAGCCCCATTATTAATATGATTAAAAATCGCTATCCTGATAAGTGCTTTGAGTTCCAACAGCAGCTTGAAGATGCTTTTACTGATACATCAGAAAATTGTACAGCAATGAAAAATTGGGGTAAACTTTGTGACATAATCACCAACCTCCATTTTGCAGTGCGTCAACTTTTACACACCAGAACCAAAAAACGTTTTCAATTTTGCCGCACGAAAAGGAACGAACACAACTTGATACTCGAGATAGACAGATGCCGGCTAAATATAGAAAGTACCGCGTCCACTACTAAACAAGTTATTGGAGGGAGCAGGTCATGTGACACAATTCTGACCTGCTCAAGCATTCTTTTCGCAAAGCCCGCGCACTTCTTCAGTTCAGGCCTGACAGACAGTCAGAGACCCAAAGTGACCTGTCTTTTCAAACAAATAAACGCCAGTTTGATCGTATACTCGAGGTAAGCTTGTGAATCCGCAGATCAATGTATTACCCAGAAGTATGCAGCTGAGGTATACCGTGTTTGAGTGTCAAAATAAAATGTATTATTTATAAAATAAATCTCTGAAGTGTAAAGATTGTCGATGCCGGCGTCAAGCTACACCGAGCCTTTCCCGGGCAAAACTAACAATCTCATAACGTCTCAAAACTGCAAACTCTGAAGTTCTTCAATACATCTGTTAGCTTTACTATGTGCATACTACATCAATCTATCACAGAAAAATGTATGAGGTGAGAATTCAAACGCACTTTGATGCAATTCATCAAAACTGTTTAAAATGCTTTCTGCAAACACAAGCCAGTTGTGCACAAGAACCACTGCCTCACTTGAAATCGCATTTATTTCTGCCTAGTCGTCATCTAAGGAGCTGAGAGAAGGAATATATCTTTCCTTTCCTCTTTACGAATTGAAATAATAGGGTTTGATAGAAAATGATTGTATTCATGTGTCAGATTTAACTCAGACAAAGCACTTATTAAATGCATTGCCTAAGAACAGGATACGCTGCACAGACGCCATTTGTGACATACAGCCTAGTTAATCTGCGCAGACCAAACGGTAAATAAAACCTCGGTCTATTGCAAACTGTTGATCGCCAACAGAAGGGACATGATGTGCACTGCTAATAGAAGAAGAAGAATAAATTGATATGAAGAAGAAGAGAGGTGGATTAGGTGAGGTACTTTATGTAACAACCTCTTACTAATGCATTGTTGTCATGATCTGGTATGGATTACATTTTGTAACAAGTACACATCAGAAATTCTGTATGTTAGACATGAAAAACAATAAAAAATCTTGATGAGTTAAACTCATATTAACTACTGGAGATAGGGACAAATAGTACAAGCTATAAGAACCCAATCAACAGAAGTTAACTCTACACATTACACTACACAACACAGCACTTCACACCACATTACATTATTTATAAGAAGATTTACAACACTTAGGATCTTCATAGTGATTATTGTTTATTGATTGATGAACTGTAATTTGGCATTGATGTGCATTTTCCATTGAAACATATGTTATGTCAAACAGATGAGGAAAAAATGTATTCACAAGCCAAAAGAAACAGGCTCGTCAATAAATAACATCTACAGTAACTAGATCTTATTACTGTGTAAGTTCAACCTGTCTGTTAATTACCTGTTTATTTGGATAACCAAGCGGTCAATCTCTACCAGTGTTTGTTAAATAATTTATTTAACAAAATTAAATAACTTAAAACAGAATTAAAAAGAGGGGACTCTATATTTCTTGCTTGTTCTAAGCCCATGCTATATTTCACCTGATTCATACTGAGGAAGTCTTTCAGACATTTCACAGAATGTCATGGGGGTTCGAGAGCTACTAGAATCCTGGTGAAAGGGGCAGAGTCAAGTCTTGAGTTCACTATTCTCCAATAGAGGACCATTAACTCCTAGACAAATAATAAAACAGAGCATGTAATACTTCAAGGGTCGTATTCTTGATTTATTTACATATTGAAGGAGGATGGGGCCCAGCTTCTTAAACCAGAATATGGGTAATGCACAACAGTGATCCCCAGTCCCTTCAGAATATACGACAAACTTAACGAAACTCGTTATAAAACAGTGTTAGGGGTTTACGGCACTGTGGATCATACCAGGTAGGACAGGTTTGTGGCAAACAGCCAGACACTGCAGCACCTGATTGATAAAACGAAGATTGCTCTCTTAAGAAACAAGGAAATAACACCACTTTACACTCTCAGTGAGCTGAAGCAAGCTAGGAAGGATTTGCGAAAGGCTGCTAGGCAGTGTGCAAATGACTACTGGATCAAGTTATGTGAGTCCATTCAAAATGCAAGTGATAAGTGAAATAGCAGAAGCATATATAAAGCGATACAGAAAGCATGCAGTTCAATGATCACAACCTTGACTGCAGAAATCATCACTGATAAGAAACATCAGATGAATAGATGGTAGAGCATTATGTTGCTTAGTTAGTTAGTTAGTCGACAGATCATTCTCATTGCACATCGAATTATTCAGTCCATACTTTGTTGCTCGGATCTCCTCCTCAAAAATAACGCAGCGTGTAGCGGCTAGCGTTTATCTATCGTTGGTTTATCAATCTTCTTTGGCTTCCAGCGTAATATTCTTGTTTGGCCACACCTCTTTTAATTTGCTGTTCTCGCAGACTGACCATGGTTGTAGATTCACAGTCATCACATGGTTCTCGCAAAAGTCTTACTTCCCGTAGAGCAATCAGAATGTCAGCCTTGTCCAAAGCGCGTCCGTCCTCCACAGTAGACTTACCCGCTCATTTCCTTGTACTCCCGCAAGCCCTGGCACGAAGATGAAATTAATCTTTGCCAGCCGAGACAGCTCCAGTGACAGCAACCACTCTCTTCGGATCCACCCTATCTCTATCCTCTTGAGCATGCTCATTGAGTCGCTAAGGAGTCATACCCTAGTGAATGTCTGTGTCTCGAGCCATATTATTGCTTTACATACTGCGATTACTTCCATAGTCAGGCTGCTTGTGATCTCAACAAAAGCAGCAGAGTCCTCCTTCACAATTCTCCATCTGGCCTGAGCCGTAAAGGCCCTTGAGTTTCTCACATGTTAGATGAACAACCCATCTGTGTAATTGACAGCATCACCGTCTAATGAATTCTCGAAAATCAACGCTTGTACTTCCGCCTCCACAACAGCCGGATTTTCTTTTCTGCATTTTCTGTCTAGTTGGATGCAAACAGAAAAATACGTAAGGGAATCTGTTGGCACTTGTAGCCACTCCTTGCCAGGTTCTACGTCCTTATGTAAACATATCTGTTGAATGATGTCTTTGGCTTAACCCATCCACGAACTTCCTCTTTTTAACCTGCTGCCCGTCACCTTCCTAATTTTACTATACAGTGAATGTCCTGTGTTTATTTTAACTCTGAGGTAGGTACGTGCTATGCAAATTTGTATTCTGCCTTCAATGGTTGGAAAATCAAGAAGTTAGCGCATAGCAGCGCATGCTGTATCTCTTGTTCATCCAAGAATAATGCGCATAGCTTCGTTCTGTATCCCTTCCATCTTTTCTATCTGCTTATAGCTGAGAGTCAGCACCGCCATCGCATACTCAAAAAACAGACAATACCAGCCCCTCGAATAGAAGACATAGATGGTGCTCCTCACAGTTTGCTGCCGCCATCACCCGCATCGCAGCCAAACCCCGTTTGGCCTTTGTTATTATCTGGTCTATGTACTAATTAAAAGCAAGGCTTCGATCAAAACGTATCCCCTAGTAATTCATTGCTGCGTTCTTTCCACAGTCTCTGAACACAGATTTACAGTTGGTGTTTGAGTGTTGACAATATGATTATTCAAAGAGAATCATGTCACTGTTGTCTTTGTTGGGTTGACCATTGCCCCAGCATCATGACACCAAGTACTTATGCGATTGAGTTCTGTTTGTAGTTCCACTGTAACCTGATCTCTATCTTTACCCTGAAGATACACTAAACCATCGTCGGCATATGACAATGTCCTCCCCGGTCCAGTGATCTGCTCGCTGGTAATTCTCACATTGTAGGCGTTAAACAGCATCGGATATAATGGCGATCCCTCTGGTAGGCCAGGATATATTGTTGTTGGTTCCGACCGAAGTCCAACTGCAACATCTAAAAACTACTTTCCGTTGGAAGAGGGCTGATGCGATCCAACTAAGGAGGAAAGGACGTATCTTGTGTTCAAGAAGCTGAAGCTTAAAGAAATCCAATGGTACTCTGTTGAACGCGTTCTCAAGATCAATCGCTGCAGCAAAGGTTTCAATGCCTGAGTGGAAACCTTCATAGACGTCATGAGCAAAAAATGCTGCTTTGATCCAGGTTTCTCTTTTTGGACGGTAACCTCCCAGGGTAGGTTGGAAAACACATTAATACTAACAGATACTGACCACATAAACTAATTCAGTGTCACAGAAAAACAAACATGGTGCACCAACAAATGAACAATTGTGATTGGGTAAATGTCCGTTCACTGAGCATTGAAATTTCGGAAAATACCAAGATACAAAACAAATAACACAATGTCACAAGTATGGTGATATATCATAATTTTGCCCAAAAGTTAGATCACATTTGGTGATATATTATCCTTTAGCACTGAATCAGTTAGCTACCCAGTGTACATGGATCTATAAAAAATAATATTGGTCTAGCACTGTATGCCCATTGTTGCTTAAGGCGTAATAAAGTTTTATTTACTATACATTACTTATTTATTGGATGCAATAACACGTCAGGAAAACGTTATCTCTTATTTCTTACCTTTTCGGCGGCACTATCTTCTGATTCAAAGCTAATCCATTGATCACCGTCCACAATATAGCTGACTCGCTGAGAGGGCACATACACCGCTTTCATCTGGTGGCGGTCAATCTGATAACACAGCTGGCAAGATAGTTGCAATATGTGAAAAAAAAACTTAGAAAAAGGCCTGACGTAGTAAAAGGCTAACTGTAGTTAAATTGCTCTAATTCAATATATGACTACATAATACCTACATAACACACATAAAGATATCTATCTTTCTACCTGGATGCTTAATTGCATTCCTAAATGTATACCTAATTACTTGCTAACTTGCCTACCTGCCTGCCATCATATCTATCTTTCTATCAGTCAATATGTCTGTCAACACAGATGGGTCGGTCGTCCGACATGTGAGAAGCTCATGGGCCTTTACAGCTCGGGCCGGAGGGAGAATTGTGAAGGAGAACTCTGGTGCTTTCACTGAAACCACAAGTAGCCTGACCATGGAAGTCATGGCAGTAAGTAAAGCAATAACATGGCTCGAGACACAGACATTCACTAGGGCATGTTTCCTTAGCGACTCAATGAACATGATCAAGAGGATAGAGAAGGGGTCGATCCGAAGAGAATGGTTGCTGCCTCTGGAGCGGTCTCGGCTGACACAGATTAGTTTCATCTTCGTGCCAGGGCATGCGGGAGTCCAAGGAAATGAGCGGGCTGATAAGCTCGCAGGTGAGGCTACTGTGGAGGGCGGACGCGCCATGGACCAGGCTGACATTCTGAATGCTCTACGAGAAGTAAGACTCTTGCGTGAACCAAGTGATGACTGTGAATCTACAACCATGGCCAGACTGCGAGAACAGCAAGTTAAAAGAGGGGTGGCCAAACAAGAACACTACACAGGAAGCCAAAGAAGATTGATAAATTAACACAGAACAGGCGTCGTTAGCCGCTACACGCTGCGGGATTTGCTGAGGAGGGGATCCGAGCACTTATGGACTGAATGGTTCGATGTGCAATGAGGATGACCTGTCGACTAACTAACTAACTAACTAAAACAATCCAAAAATTCCCGTACAAATAAATACGATGCATGTTATGATGCCAAACCCGTTCTAAATATCACACCGACATCTAAAGAACACAGTAAATATAAGTAGGTCACTGAGGTTCCACAGAGTATCCACCGGAATAAGTGGACAACACTGCAGCTGAGCAGATCAGGTCACTCACATGTCATGACAGTTGGAAATGGCTGTCAAATGCAGAGGTACAAGACCATCATGTGGATAAGGAACGCAAGGGGCAAACACCACACCATATTCCTAATACTTCATGACAAATTAATGTAAAGACGGTGAAATTAATGAAAAGACAATGTCTGGCGCTAACTGCAATAGTGATCATATACCACTATATTGACAAATAAAAGTAAGATTAAAGAGACAAAAAAAAAATGGTTAAGAACGTGAGACTTAATAAACAGGTTCTGAATGTACTCAAAGAAGGTCAAAAACAATATCGATTGACTGTGAAAAATAGGTACAATTTCAATAGTTAAAATACAGAGTATACGTGAACAATAGTAAATGTTAAGGGACTCCATTCATCAAACTAGCAAAAAATTATTACAGGAGAGATACCAAAAAGCTAAGTCAACATGGATGAAAGAAGAAATCTTAATGTTGATGGTGTAAAAAGAACAGAGTTAACATTGCAAACACGAATATGGTAAGGTAAATAAAGAAATAGGAGATACATGTCTGATTTAAATTCCATTAAAGATACGAAATATATGCACAGACAAATCAGTGAGCTTACAATAAGCAAAATAAGAAATAATACATGGTTTTGACATCAAAAACAGAAAAGATATTATTGGAGGAAGGTGTAATAATGAATATGTGGAATGAGTAAATAAGTGAAGTATATTATGAAGAAATGGAAAAATTAACAGTAGATAGTAACGTAGCAGGTCCACTTATTATAAAAGAAGAAGCCGCTGACGCTGTAAAACATATGAAGATAGGAAAAACAGCTGGACCAGATGAAATCAGAATAAAAGAATTAGAAGTATTGGAAGAATTTGGAGTAAATATATTAACCTAAATGTTAAATGACATTTACAGAAGTTATACTGCCGCCATTCATTTAGTAACATGTCCTTTGCAGAACGTCGTTCCCATAACAAATTTTCCGGATAGTCTCTCGATCAAAAGCAAGATGTCCCGCGTCCGATACACCCATCTGGAGATCATCCTCAACACCCTGCATCCATCTTCTCTTTGGCCTTCCTCTTCTTTATGCTTGGCAAGAGAAGCATATACCTCTCCGTTATTGTTCTCTCCAAACTTTGGTCTTAAGTGACCAAAATATTTTAATTTTCTTTGTTTTGTCGTCTATAATAGTCAACCTTCTTCAATATTCACCTCTTGAAGTATGGATGCATTTGTTCTTTTCTTTATCCAATATATTCTTAGAACTCGTCTATAACATATACTCTTATGCGCTGTTCAGCTTGTTTAGTAATTGTCCAGGTTACTTAATGAGCAATATGCTGAAATCTGTATTTATAGCTATACCAAAAACGACCAGGAGTAATTGAATGCGAAGATTTTCGTACTATTAATCTCATAAACCATGTAACTAAGATTCTACTCAAAATTATAATGAGAAGAAAAAGACAGAAAATAACACTGGAAATTAATGAAGAACAGTATGGATGTTTGAAAGGAAAATGTATACTGTCAGAATCTCCAATAAGGCTTTAGAGAGTTAATATGAGTTAACACAAGTCTAGTAGGGAGACACCAGGCAGGAGAGACCCCAGCGCTATAAATAGCTTCACAAGGGGACACATTTGTGTCAACCAAGGGGGCAATAAGGACAAGTGAGCGAGGACTTCCCCAAGCCATTGCCTTGCGAGTAACCGTGAAGTGCCCGGTTACTCAAGTTCACGAGCCAGCGTGCTTGGGACTCCATGCACGCAAGACTAGCTACTGCACGGAGGGGACAGCGTCCGTGCTTCACCACGCAATGTGTAGCGTGTGGACAGACCCGACTGGAGACGATTAGAGAGTAGACGTGTTCTTGACAAATGCTATAAGTTTCTAGGCAATAGTTAAATATTAGGCTGTAGATTTAGATTGTGATTACTAGCATCATTTCTCACCACTTCATTACATTCATGTTGTGTAATGTTAATGAAGCATACCGCTCGCAGAGCTATTAAATTGCCAGCTCTAAATAAATTGCATTCCTTTTGCAAATGACACGTGTTGTTATTTCGTGCGGTGCAAAAGTAGGGGAGTCCTGAAAGACCTGTAGCAAGCACGTTGCTGACAGGCAGGACCCCAATTGGTGTCAGAAGCCACTGAACCAACGCCAACAGACAATTGGTGTCAGAAACCACTGAACCAACGCCAGCAGGCAATTGGTGTCAGAAGCCACTGAACCAACGCCAGCAGTCAATTGGTGTCAAAAGACACTGAACCAACGCCAGCAGACAATTGCACGATTCAACATCATTGCTGTGTTAAAATATTTGAAAGTAATGTAAATTTGTTTGCATATATGGCAGAAATAATGTTCTCTTGTGAATTATTACGATCATACCATTTGTGGAGCTTGAACCACAATGAAGCAAAATTAAATTATAAATTGTGAAATTCTACGACAATTAATGAAAATGTATACAATCATCGGTAAATACTATCAAGCTAACCATCGTGTACATTTCATTTTGTGTAATACAGCCATCAATGTCACCATTCTTTATATTCAGTAAATAGATTAGCTACTGAACTGAAGCCTAGGACGAAGTTATACCAAACTAGTCAGAAAGTGAAGACAAGACGACATCGACTGTCATACAACGAATCATCTTACGAATCATGACAATCATTCAGACGATCATATCATTCATTCATTAACACCATTTATCATTATCTATCACATTTTTTCATTCATCATTCGCATGAAAGATAAATTTCTATTTACAACATATGCGTGTGTCTAATTTTTGATGCTCTACTAAACAGAAGCATCCATTGTGTTATCAAGTCAATCATTTTGTGAGTGTGGAAGACAGCGGTGGAACATTCCAAGAACCGTATTTTCCAAAGAATTAGATGAGTATGTTTTCAGAATATTTTGGTATGCTCTAAATTAATCATGCATCTTTTTCAGTAAAGATGTATATTTCAATCAATCAATCATGTGCCATGCCGGAAAGCGTGGGCGGTCATGACTCGCCATTTCACTCGATCACCAGTGTCGTGGATCAGCTCAGTGTTCCTGTCTCGTCCATGCCATGTGGCCAAGCCATCCAGGTATTTTCCTCTCGGTCTTCCTCTTGGTCTGTTCCCCTCGATCTTGCCAGTTGTCACTAAGTTCTCCAACCCATTTCTTCTCATAACATGTCCAAAGAATTTTGACTGTCTACGTCTAATTTCTCTAATCAGTCTACGATGTTCATTTGTCTCCTGTAGTACTTGGTCATTGGTTTTTCTGTCTGTCCATGGTATTCTTTGCATTTTCCTCAGAAACCACATTTCTGCAGCCATCAGATGCTTTTCAGCTTGACTGCTCATTGTCCAAGTTTCACATCCATACAAAAGAACAGGCTCTATGTATCCCCTCAACACTCTTTTTCTCGTTTCAATTGACATCTTTTTATTGGTCAGAATGTTTTTCATCTTGCTAAAGGCTACTTTCGCCATGGCGATTCTTGTTCTAATCTCTTCAAGGCATCTCCCATCAGATGTTATAACTGTTCCAAGATAATTGTACCGATTCACTTGTTGAAGAATAATTCCATTTACTCGTATATTACATTGTGGCACTTCTTCCTTCCTACTGACGACCATAACCTGAGTCTTTTTACAATTTAATTCTAACCCCAGTTGCTCACTGTGTACAACAACCGCATCTACTAATTGTTGCAGGTCCTGCGCATTGTCTGCAATTAATACTGTATCATCTGCATATCTAATGTTATTGATGTTTCGTCCTCCAATGCTGATTCCATTTATATCCTCTACATTTCTGAAAATATTTTCACTGTACAGGGAAAAAAGATCTGGAGACATCACACATCCCTGCCTAACACCTCTCTTAATTGGCTGATACTGTCCCACTTCATTATCAATCCTTATTGCAGCTTGTTGTTTCCAATATATGTTTTTATAAGTCTAATGTCTTTCCCATCAATTTGTAGATCTGCAAGCATATCCACCATGCTGACATGTCTAACGCTATCAAAAGCCTTTGTATAGTCAATAAAGCAAAGATGTATATCCTTGTTTACTTCTATAGCACGTTCAATAACTGTTCGCAGCATATACACAGCATTTACTGTACCCTTTCCTTCTACAAACCCGCATTGTTCTTCCCCTATTTCAGGTTGTATCTTCTTCCTCATTCTTTGCATGATAATTCTTAGCAAAATCTTTGTGATGTGACTCATTATACTAATTGTTCTATGTTGATCACATTCCAAGGTTCCTGATTTCTTTGGGATTGCAATAAATATAGAGTTACATAATTCAGGAGGTATATCTCCAGTATCATATAATGTGTTCAGCAGTCTGGTGACTTGATCTATTCCAAATTCTTCTAAAGCTTTAATCATTTCTGTTGTGATGTTATCTGCACCGGGGGCCTTGCCAGCTTTTCATATGCTTAAGAACATTTCGAACCTCCATCTCCAAAATTGGCGGTCCTTCATTATTAAATCTAATATCATACTGTTCGTCTCTGTTATCATCATAAAGGTGTTTCACATAATCTGTCCATACCTGTAGAATCTGGTCTTTTTCTATTATGATTTTGCCATCTTCAGTTTTTAGACACCCTGTTGATGTACTTGTTCTTTTATTAGTAAGTTCCTGAATTCTTTTGTGCACTAATTTGGTATTTTGACTGTTGTGTTGGCTTTCAATTTCTAAGCACTTTTCCTCAAGCCATGCTTCTTTTGCCTCCTTACATAATGTTCTGACTTGTCTGTGAATTTCTTCATATTTGACAGAATTATTTTTGTTGAGTCTTCTTGTTTCCATGAGGTGTAAAATTTCTTCAGTCATCCATTTCTTACGACCCACCTTCTTTAATTTTGGAATAGTTGTTTCTGCAGCCACATTGATTGAATTCTTCAACGTTTCCCATTGATCATCCACATCCTGGAATAGGATCTCTAGATCAGACTGTACTTCTATGTTGAATTTGTTTTGTATTTCCTTGTCATTACTCAATGTACACAAATCATATTTAGTGTTTCCTGTTATATACTTGACTTTCTTCAACTTTATCCTCAATGTTCCTGTGAGTAATCTGTGGTCACTATAACAATCAGCACTGGGAACTGTTTTTGCTATTGTTAATGCGTTTCTAAATCTTCTGCTAATGAGAATGTAGTCAATCTGGTTTCTAATCCTGCTATCAGGACTCCTCCATGTCCATAATCTTCTAGGGTGTTGTTTGAACCAGGTGTTTCCTACAATCATTTCCTGTTCTTTTGCCCACTCTACGAGTCTGTATCCTCTTTCATTTCTCTCTCCTAAACCATAGTTTCCTACTGTGTATCTATCTCCTTGATTTCCTACTTTTGCATTGAAGTCCCCTATTATAATGGTTATTTCTGAATTTTTACATTTCTTTAAGGCAGACTCTATGTCATTATAAAATTCTTCTACACTATCTTCACTGGATTCTCCTGTTGGGGCATATACTTGAATAATATTTATGCTAAAAGGTCTGCCACTTAATTTAACTAGTAGAACTCTGTCCGACACGGCCCAATATCCTTGAATAGATTTTGATGTTTTCCTGTCCAGAATAATTGCCACTCCCCTATGACGAACTTCACCTCCAGAATAAATAATCTTGAAATCTTCTTCTATCTTGATGCCTGCTCCTGTCCATCTCGTTTCGCACATACCTAAGATATTAATTTTTTCCCTTTCAATTTCTTGTTTTATGTTCTCTAATGTTCCGTCGTTGTTTAACGTCCTAACGTTCCAAGTTGCTAATTTTAACGTCTCTGTCCTTGTCTTGCGATGATCGGTCTTTAAGCGAATCATGATATACTAGGCACTTTTAAAGAGGTAGTTTGCCGTTGCTTTCCTCTATGGCAGTGACCTTACTGGTCGGAGACCGCAACCATTGACTCAATACGAGTTCTTCTGCCTGCCGTCGTGTAACTCAAGGCCATGACCCACAAATATCTGTCGGCTGCCCTCAAAATTACATCCACCACCTGCCTTCCGTGGCTTCTTTTGAAAACTTAAAATAAAAGGAACACAATATAACATCACATAATCCACATTGAAACACTATTCACAGGGAATCCAAAGGAAATCACACGAAATCCAATGAAAAACACTAAATAGCGTCCCTCCAAAAAGTAACGCTTCATCTTGGCGCCATTTTACCGGAATGTATATTTACTAACACATTATTACAAACTATTGTGTGAATATTATTGTGATATCATTTTGAACTAACATTACGCCACAAAATGGCGTCACTAAGTGAGTGTATTCAGGCAGGTAAAGAAATGGGCCACACTGGAGAGAAGTTAGAGAACGGGCGGATCAAAAGTATAAAGAAGAAATAGCTCGAATGGAAAAGAAGGCTGCTTTAGAGAGAGACGAAAGAGCATTAGAAAGGCATCATCAAAAAGAAATGAAAGAGGTCGAGGAAGCTACCAAACAGAAACAGTAAGACTTAGATCATGCCAACAAACAAGCAGAGGAAGCGACCAAACAAAAGCAGATACAAGTAGACTCAGAGACTAAATTAAAGATGAAGGAAATGGAGGTAGATTCTAACATACAGATAGCCTCTAGCAAACAAAAGAGCCAAGAAGAACAGGACAAATTTAGTAAGTATAAAGGCCTTATCAAACCATATAGCGTAGGGGATTCAATTAGCGCATGGACTGAGAACATAGAATTCCAACTAAAGACGCAGACAATACCTTTGGATGACTGGGCAATGATCTACATGAGAAACCTCAGTGGGGAGCCGTTAAAAGTAATAGAATCCATACCTACAGAGCTAAGGAACAATTATCAGTACATTCACGATAGGATCATGCAACACTTTCTTTTAGACGCCACTGGGTACCAAATTCAATTCTCACAAATTAAGCCAAAAGCAACTGAAACCTTCTTAGACTACATCTCTAACGTGCAGAGCACATTTAAAAAGTGGACTAGGGCGGCGAAAGTGGGTAACAACTATGAAAAATTAGAAGATCTTATGGTAATGGACAAGGTGATATCTACCGTTCCTACCCCTTTTGCGAAGTTTCTACAACAGTCAGATATTGAATCCATTCAGCAATTAGAGAAACGGGGGTCAGCATATTTTTCATCTAATCGGGACATATTTAAATCTACAACACATGATACAGAAATCACTGCTTTTGCAAACAAAGTACCTGATAGATCTTACAATCAGAAAGATTACCGTAAGAAGGACAAACCATATCAGAAACCACCTCGATGTGGATATTGTAGTCTTTTTCATCATAGCTACTCTATGTGTGATAAAAAACCCGCATATCCGTCACACTTAGAAGCAGTGTTAGAGAAGCAAGAAAGCAGAAGAACATCATTTAAACGTGCTGTTAAATGTTACTTTTGTTCCAGTTATGGCCATTATAGTAATACATGTATTGGTAGACAACGAATGAAGGCAAATAATGCAGCACTCATCGATACGTCAACAGACGATGAGAGTGACATTGATCCGGAACTGGTGAATGTGTTGCCAACGAGTGAATGTGAGAGTGTAGCAGTAGTAACAGACATATTAGACTTTAAGAAATGTGACGTATGCCACCAGTTTCATGCGGATGGTAAATTGAAATGTGGGCACGTAATATCATGTTCAAATGAAGATGCTAACGCAGCGAGTGCCTCCAGAGGTAAACTTAAGTTCTACGATGCACTGGTCAATGATCAACCATCCCAATGTTTAATTGATAGCGGGAGCACTCTACTGGGTTTAAGGAAAGAACTTGCTAGACCAGAAGATTACACGGGTGAATTTGTCAAATGCCGTACTTTCTCTGGAACCATTGAGAAATACCCACTGGCAAAAGCGCATATCAATACCCCGTTCCTTACCGGCACATTTTCTTGCGCAATCCTACAAGATCCATGCACGGATCTCATTTTAGGATGCCTAGATTCATTGAAACAATGTACAGACGACGACATAATAGCCTGGAAACATACACACATGGCTAACGCTGTAACAAGGTCAGATACACAAACAAACTATACTGACTTACAAAATGAAATGCTACAGCTATTAACACCAAGTGGTGCAGATACCAACATCACTCGACAGAAATTTATCGAGGCACAAAGCACCAACCAAACAATCGCACCTTATGTTAAATTGTTGGGTGAGCGAGCGAAAGTGACTAAAAATGCATCTTGGTACTTTAGAAAGCATAACGGAATTCTCATGCGTTATTACACAAATAATAACCATGAAATTCAGCAGACGGTGTTACCTGTAACATACCGACAAAATGTGCTAAAGATCGCACATGAGTCACCGTTTGCTGGACATTTGGCCTATGATAAAACGCGAGCCAGAGTTTTGTCACACTTTTACTGGCCTAAATTATGTTCTGACATAAAAATTTGTCTGTCGTTCGTGTACTATTTGTCAACATCTTGTACGAAAGGGAAAGCATGTGACGGCCGAAGTTCAACGGTCATTATTAGCATCCAGACCATATGAGAGTATAGCGGTCGATATTGCTGGACCCCTAAAGCAGGTGTCGAGCAATGGAAACCACGACTATGCAAATAAGGGTGCTAAAACTATTCACCTTGAACCAAATCAGAAGGTTTTGCTTCTACTACCTGATAAACGTAATTTGTTACAAACATCTTGGCAAGGGCCATTCAACGTTGAACGTAAAATATCAGATGTGGATTATGAAATATCGATAAAGGACAATTAAAGATATTTCATATCAACATGCTGAAACCATACTTCTCACGACAAGAACAACAGAGAGACGAACAAAATGCACCAACACCAAGTAATCGGACGACAGACGTACACAACACAACTTCACTAGGTAGGGCGACACACGACAGCGACAACGCAAACACACTTAGCCAGATAACAGCACACACAGCTAGCACCACAACAGTATTGAACGAGACAGACGAAGACGAGATGGAATTACCAGTCCCTACTGTAGACACGACTGCGACCATTGACAGCATAAAGATAGAAACTAAACTTACAGACGACCAACGACGACAAATAATAGAGCTAGTGACGGAATACAGAGACATTTTCTCCGACATCCCAGGAAAGACAGATAGAATAGAACATTCGATTATTCTGACTGACAACAAACCAATCAAGTGTCGACCTTATTCTATCCCTTTAAACTATAGGTCGAATCTCGACAAAGAAATACTATCTCTCGAGTCGAGTGGAATTATTCAGAAATCTCAGTCAGAGTATTCTTTCCCTATCGTCCTTGTCGCCAAAAAGGACTGAACTATTCGACTCTGCGTCGATTATAGGCGGTTAAACAAAATAACCAAAATTGATGCTGAACCAATCCCAGCATGCGAGGATTTGATCTTGGACATGTCTACATCTCGCATATTTAGCAAGCTTGACCTCACGAAAGGTTATTGGCAGGTCCCGATGCAAATAATTCGATTCCCTTAACAGCTTTCTGTACTCCTTTAGGTCTATATGAGTGGCGCTTTCTTCCTTTTGGCCTTCGTAACGCTCCAGCAACTTTCGTCCGTCTAACTAGGGATCTTCTCCATGGGATGACCAATATTTCTACATATATAGACGACATATGTATCCATACGGAAGACTGGACAACACACCTACTGAAACTACGAAAAGTCTTCGACAGGTTACGAGTATTTGGGCTGACAGTGAAGCCGACCAAAGTAGAGTTGGACATGGAACAAATTGACTTCCTGGGTCATACCATCTGCAGGGGCCAATTAAGAACAGATGACAGAATCGTCACCAAGATTCTGAATTTGATAATGCCAACGACCAAGAAACAGGTCCGAAGTTTACTGGGTCTGGTAAACTACTATAGTAAATTTATTCCAAATCTGGCGGAAATCACCAGTGTTTTTTCTAACATCTTAATAGCTTCGGCTAAATTATCTGTACAAGATGCAGGATTAATTAGCGCGTTATCAAAATTGAAATACCTTTTTAGCGTTCCACCTATCCTTCGTATGCCTAATCCAAAACTTACCTATTTTTTACGCACAGATGCGAGTGCCATCTCCATATCTGGGATACTAGGACAGTTCTACGAAGGGAAGTTTCACCCAGTAATGTACGTAAGTCGGAATATTAGCACTGCTGAATCTAGATACTCAGCATCAGAATTGGAGGGCCTCAGTTTGATCTATTGTGTTAAGAAATTTCATAGATTTTTGGCAGGAGCACAGTTTGTGATCGAAACCGATAATTCTCCGTTGTCTGTGATGCAGTCTGGAATTCCCCACAATAACAGAGTCTACAGGTGGGCTTTGATTCTCCAAAATTACACATTTACCATCCAGCACTTAAAGGGAAGATTGAACACTGTTGCAGACATTTTGAGTCGACCATCAACCATTGAAATACCTGATTTGCAGGAAGGGATCGACCACAGATCACCAGAAACAGTGACACTGTAAATGTTAGGTAACTCAGTGCCGTATGTGGTGATTAAGATACACTGTAAGTGCGTTATCATCGCCAAACATGTAAACTGTGTGAAAGTAACAGTGCTATGAAAAGTGTAACGAACAGACGCAAAAGTAACATGTGCTGACACATACATAAGCTATATTAACGTTGAAGTGTTAGCTATCAACCTACATAAGTTAGTAGGGAACTATATTTATACACTATCCATGAAGCAGAGCATAGAAGACTTTGCCGAAATAAACTATGTTATAATAGTCTACAAATAACATTGCTCCGTCTTCACAATGGAAAGAAAGACTTCAGTTAGTGTAATTAGATATAGAAATGTAACTGTGATATATATATATTATTATTTTATTAACAGTACACATAACTTAATTTTTCTATGAATAATTGAATTGCAAAATGTTCAAATGCATATATAACTTTATTTATGTCATGTGGTAGTTAGAAATCACCATCATTTAGTGAATAACCCATTTAATATAACAAATATAATAGAAATACAATTGCTAGTGGCACAAAATGGAATATTGCTTGGATAGCAAATCCATTACGTGGAAAGTCCGAATCGAAAGCTCACTGTGTGGATGTCATCTGCAAACTGCATTCTTCTGGCTTCTGGAAGAACAGCCTATGGTGAACGGAAGGCTCAATATACGGAAGTGAGGCTAAGCAGCCATGTGCAGGACGTGACGATTCCTTGGGTGAGCCCAGTACCAGAGCGGTGTGTGATGGCTCTGCAATTATGGAAGCCTCCTTGGATGGCTGGGAATGCCCATGGTCTGCCCCTGCCTTCCCTTGAGGGCCGACCAGGATGCCTTTGGCTGTTCTATATGGGCCAACTGGGATGGGAGATAACACCACAACAGTGAGAGTCTAACATCCTAAGAAACCCCCGGGAAGGTTAACCCGGTCAACAAATGCCCGCAGAAGTCGGATGTGTCGGCCTAACGGCGCAAGAACGCAGCTCTGCTGTAAACAGGCACAACGCAATCACGTCCGAAAAAAAACTCCGGATGAACGAAGAAGAAGAAGAAGAAGAAGAAGAAGAAGAAGAAGAAGAAGAAGAAGAAGAAGAAGAAGAAGAAGAAGAAGAAGAAGAAGAAATACAATTGTTAGATATTACATTAGTTTATCACCGCATAATCATTTATAAGTTCATTTATCTAAAATATCATTTCTAAACTAACCCAACCATTTAGGAATTAACATCATCTTATTTACAAATAAATCCTGACCTGGAGTCAGGTCTTAGTCAGATATGACTGAGCTACCGTATAACAGTAGACGGTACTACCTGGTTTCTGTTAGCGCTGAACGTTGGGCGGCGCTTACCAAACCTGACACCCCACATTGTGCCAACGGCTTCGGGCGGAAGAGCGCAATTGGGAGGGTACAAGCCTTACCCTGGTGCGAGGAAATGCAACATAAAGACAAAATGTCATGGCAGGGCAGACCAGGCCCTAAGCCTTGGTTGGCGACTGGTCTAGGATCGAAGCTCCGACAGGCGGACAGTTAGAGCATTGCTTTGCTGATCCGGCAGCTTCTGCAGCTTGTCTTGTTCCAGATGTAGGGGTGTTACCTTTCCTCTGGAGTAAACTAGGCAGGCCGAGAGAGGGATCATGCTGCATGGGCAACACATGATCTCTATATTTTAGCCCAGGCTTTGTGCTATGGAGAGGCAATAACTCCATCCCTGGTCTTAACTGGTCTCGGAATCAAAGCGAGAGGCAACTGTTACGGGTTATAAGTCCTTGTCAGTTGGCGTAGACATGGGGCGCCACGCGTTGCCTCTGACGGTGGGAGACACCTATAGGTGTCACTGATCAGCTACCGCCCGCCTCAAGCTGGGCAGCCCCCAGCCAATTGGGTGCTGATCCGCCACAGCCTGCCTGCTTCAATGGGTGCTTGGGGCTAGGACAAAATCTGAATCGCAGGCTGTAAAACCAATGCACCAGGTACAAACAAAAATAAAAATAGAAACCTCAAGCTACGGCTTGCAACCTGGAACGTGAGAACCATGTGTCCAGGATTTTCCACTGACTTGACCAATATTGACGATGTGAGAAAAACGGCTGTGATTGATGCCGAACTCAATCGTCTAAACATTGATATTGCTGGCCTGCAGGAGACTCGCCTCGCTGAGGAAGGGTCACTCAGGGAAAACAACTACACCTTTTTCTGGAAGGGTAGAGGGCAGGCAGAAAAAAGGCAACACGGTGTGGGCTTTGCAGTGAAGAATTCGCTACTGGGAATGATTGAAATTCCAGCAGGAGGAAATGAAAGACTATTATCCCTGCGCTTGGCAACCTCTTGTGGGTTTGCCACCATTATTACTGCATATGCACCGACACTCGATTCCTCTGATGATGTGAAGGATTCGTTCTATGAGGAGTTAGACTCCGTGATCAAGGCAGTTCCAAAATCTGACTACATTTATATGCTCGGTGATTTCAATGCTCGTGTGGGCAAGGACTCGAGTTCATGGCCAGTGTGCCTTGGAAAATACAACATCGGTCGCATGAATGGAAATGGGCAAAGGCTGCTGGAGCATTGCACCAGTAATGACCTATGTATTACAAACTCCTTTTTTAAAACAAAAGAGATGCATAAGGTCACATGGAAACATCCAAGATCCGGCCATTGGCACCAGCTGGACTTCATCATCACACGGAGACAACATCTGAACCATATATCATTGACTCGTAGTTACCACAGTGCTGACTGTGATACGGATCATTCTTTGGTTGTTGCAAGGGTTAGACTGAGACCAAAGAGAATCTACACAGCTAAACACAAATCTAGCCTCAGGATTAATATTATTAACACTCATGATCCTGAAAAGTGCTTTCAGTTTCAACAGCAACTTGAAGACGCTTTCACTGATACACCAGAAAATTGTACAGTAAATGAAAAGTGGGGTCAAATTAAGGAAACTCTTTATAAAACTGCCGTAGGGGTTTACGGCACTGTGGATCATAAGAGGCAGGACTGGTTTGCGGCCAACAGCGAGACTCTGCAGCCCTTGATTGATAAGAAGAAGAAAGCTCTCTTAAGAAACAAGGAAAGACCAACGCGTAACACTCTGAGTGAGCTTAGGCAAGCTAGGAAGGATGTGCAAAAGGCTGCCAGGCAGTGTGCAAATGATTATTGGATCAAGTTATGTGAGTCCATTCAAATCGCAAGTGATAAGGGAGACATAAGAAGCATGTATGAAGGAATAAAGAAAGCCTGCGGTCCAGTAATCAAAAGAAGTGCACCATTGAAAACCTTGACTGGAGAAATCATCACTGATAAGAAACAGCAGATGGACAGATGGGTAGAGCACTATTTGGAGCTTTACTCAAGTGAGACCAAACTAGCGGATGATGCCCTCAACGCCATAGAGGCTCTACCAACTCTTGACCACCTGGACACACTTCCCACCATAACAGAAGTTAAGTGTGCTATAAATGAACTTGCATCTGGCAAGGCTCCAGGTAAGGATGGGATTCCAATAGAGGTTATCAGGAGTGGGCAAGACACACTCACTATACAGATCCACCAGCTAATAGAGCTATGCTGGCGTGAAGGACAAGTCCCACAGGATTTCAAAGATTCAAGCATCATAACACTGTACAAGAACAAGGGCGATCGGAGCGACTGCAACAACTATAGGGGTATCTCACTTCTGTGTATTGTTGGAAAAGTATTTGCCAGAATTGTTCTGCGCAGACTTCAAGTCCTAGGAGATCAAGTCTACCCCGAATCACAGTGTGGCTTTCGACAGAACCGGTCTACCACTGATATGATATTCTCATTGCGACAAATGCAAGAAAAATGCCGTGAACAGAATCAACCACTGTTTATTGCCTTCATCGACCTCACAAAGGCATTTGATTTGGTCAGTCGTGAGGGTCTGTTCAAGGCACTAAAGAAGATTGGCTGCCCACCAACTCTTCTGTCCATTGTGGAATCGTTCCACACAGGCATGAAGGGTATAATCAAGTTTGATGGTGCAACTTCTGAAGAATTTGAAATCAAGAGTGGAGTTAAGCAAGGTTGTGTACTAGCTCCCACCCTCTTTGGAATATACTTTTCACTTCTACTGAAATATGCATTTCATGATCAGGATGGTGGTATATACATTCACTCACGCTCAGATGGCGGCCTCTACAATGCTCAGAGATTGAAGGCTAAGACCAAAATTAGGAGGGTACTGATCAGAGAGTTGCTTTTTGCAGATGATGCTGCAGTTACGACCCACTCTGAGGAAGAATTGCAATGTCTACTATCTGCATTCTCCAATGCTTGTTCTGAATTTGGTTTAACAATTAGCAAAAAGAAGACACAGATTATGTCACAAGGTGCACATGGGGTACCATCAATCTTTATTGACGACGCCGAACTAGAGATAGTAGACCATTTTACATATCTAGGATCAGTGGTAAATAGCAAATTATCCCTAGATCAGGAAATCAACATCCGGATTGGTAAGGCAGCAACAACAATGAACAGGTTAAGAAAAAGAGTCTGGGAGAACAGGAAGCTTACTGCCAAAACAAAAGTCCTTGTCTATCAAGCCTGTGTCCTTAGTACTCTTCTCTATGGCAGTGAAACCTGGACAACTTACTCACACCAAGAGAACAACTTAAACAGCTTTCATATGCGGTGTCTGCGAAGAATTCTTGGTATTAAGTGGCAAGACAAAATCACAAATACTGAAGTATTGGAAAGATCAGGTTGTGTGACAGTTTATTCCATGCTCAGTCTTCGTAGACTTAGATGGATAGGACATCTTAGGAGGATGGATGATGGTAGAATACCAAAGGATATCTTTTTTGGTGAATTACAGATGGGTAAGAGATCTCAGGGTCGGCCTCTACTACGATACAAAGATGTGTGTAAGCGGGACATGATTGATACAGGCATTGATAATGCACATTGGGAGCAAGTCGCCGCTGAACGTGTTGCATGGAGGGCAAATATCAGAAATGGAATAAAGTCAAAGGAGAAAATTATTGCAGAAAAGTCACACACCAAGCGTTTGAGACGTAAGATGGTGCATGATGGTTGAAATGACCACGTGTTCACATGCACCCACTGTGAACGGACATTTACAGCGCAAATTGGCCTTATCAGTCACACTCGCTACCGCCATAGTTAAAAGTTATTATGCCTTTTTAAAGCACAAACTATTGTCTGTCAAGACGGCAAGGTGCCAATGAATGAATTTACAAATAACACTTTAAGGTAGTTAACTCAATTCTCTTAAATGAAATTAATTAGTTAGATTATTTCCCTTGGGATAATTTAGGACAGCACACCAAATCAGATTAGTTACTATTACAGGATCGGTGACAAACCATCCTCTTAACCTTGTATATTTTGTATAGACATGACACGTGCAAACAAAACGCACATTCATTTGGCGTGAATACTATTATAATTCAGCCAATCATTTATTGTAAATATGTAATGTTCATTTGATTAATGCTATGAAGCATATTTTAATGACGAGTGAATGTTTTAGCAAAAGCGAGAGTATGAAAGCGAGTGAAAGAGGTATAAAAGAGGTATAAATGAGAGGAGAGAATGTGAAAATGAGTAAACATAGAAAGAGAGTGAGAGAGAAAGATAGCGGCAAATTTTTTCACCGCTGGAAACGTCTTATTTTGACTTGTCTGTGTCATCTGTGTAACCAATGTGTTGTCAAGTTTTATGTGTGGTACTGCCACACTTTAATAGATTAGATAGGGAATGTACTTTGAGCTTCTTAAAGCGGAGTTGTGGTCATAAATAAGAACAACAAACGTTTGTAACCACAATAAACCGATTTACGGCACTCGAAGGAATACACACATTTAATACACTAACGCATACACAAGTTAGCAAGTTAAGTACACTGTAGTTTATTAGAAAACACGCAAACAAACAGGAAAACAAACACATAAAAGTTGCACACACTATTTGTTTCAAAGAACAACAACTTAAATTCAGGGGACACAATAACTTCTTAACAACCTTAATGTAACATTGAAAATAGCTTTTCACAAGCGGAAGATAGAAGGTGAAGAGTAGAACTGTTTGTATATGTGTTGGAGGGGATATTAATGGGAACATGAACATTTTATGCTCATGTGTTGCACTCATAACAGAATCAACTTGTATTTGGGTTGTCATTTTGGGCAATATGAGGACAGGTCGAGACAGAAGTCAACGAGTGAAAGTCAAAAGACATAGGTTCAAACGACGGAAGCCAGGACATAAGTCATAAGACAACGGATCCGGTTCAAAACAATTCCCAAAGATATCTATAGAACCAACTATACTGATACATGGGCTACTCAATTAGCCGAGTGAAAAGATAGAACAGTGTGAGTAAAGGAAGAAGAGAGTTGTTCTATCTCCAAACGAGAGATTTATAACTTATTGGATATCTGACAAAATTGGACATCCAATTTTTCTTTGTGACCATACGTGTTACAAACATGAGTTAAAGGGGAGTAACACTTCACAGAGAGGAGGGGAGCCTGTCAGAATCTCCAATAAGGCTTTAGAGAGTTAATAAGAGTTAACACAAGTCTAGTAGGGAGACACCAGACAGGAGAGACACCAGCGCTATAAATAGCTTCACAAGGGGACACATTTGTGTCAACCAAGGGGGCAATAAGGACAAGTGAGCGAGGGCTTCCCCAAGCTATTGGGAAGCTTGGCCTTGCGAGTAACCGTGAAGTGCCCGGTTACTCAAGTTCACGAGCCAGCGTGCTTGGGACTCCATGCACGCAAGACTAGCTACTGCACGGAGGGGACAGCGTCCGTGCTTGACCACGCAATGTGTAGCGTGTGGACAGACCCGACTGGAGACGATTAGAGAGTAGACGTGTTCTTGACAAATGCTATGTTTCTAGGCAATAGTTAAATATTAGGCTGTAGATTTAGATTATGATTACTAGCATCATTTCTCACCACTTCATTACATTCATGTTGTGTAATGTTAATGAAGCATACCGCTCGCAGAGCTATTAAATTGCCAGCTCTAAATAAATTGCATTCCTTTTGCAAATGACACGAGTTGTTATTTCGTGCGGTGCAAAAGTAGGGGAGTCCTGAAAGACCTGTAGCAAGCAAGTTGCAACACAATTTATACATTACGGACTATAAACGAGAGGTCAATAGAGATACAGAAAGACATACATTTGTGCCTCATAGATTATCCTAAGGCATTTGGAAAGTAAAACATGATGAACTGATTAAATTGTTGGAAGATATCAACATTGATGCGGATGATTTAAGAATAATAACGAATGTTTACTGGAACCAAGTAGCAGCAATTAAAGTGGGAAATACAGAGGGCATTACGAACAGATAAAGCTAGGAGTACGACAGGGGTGTGTCTTGCCACCGGAACCATTCTCTCTATATAGCGAAGTAATAATAAGAGAGATCAATAAGACGCGAGAAATAATAATCGCAGGTTATAATATAAAAACATGGTGATATAAACACAATGGGGACACCAAAATGTCACACAGAAATAGAAGGAAACATTCTTAACCAAGTAGGTAATTTTAAAAACCTAAGGGTATTTATAACATCAGATGGAAGATGTACAATATAGACTAAGTACATAATAGGACAAGCAAAAGCCGCATTTCAGAAATTGAAGAGTATTTTAAGCAATAAGTCTCTATCATTGATTGTAAGAAAGAGTTTGCTGAAATGCCATATAGAACCTGTTTTGCTTCATAACTGTAAATCCTTGAATGTAAATGAACAAATTAGGAAGAGATTGTAAGCAACCGAGATGTGGTTCCTGAGACGAATGCTGCTAATTCCTTGGACAACCAAAGTAACTAACAACGACTGCCTGAAAGAAGCTACTGAAACTATAACATAATATACAGCAATAAGAAAGTGACGAACAGCGTTCTTTGGTCATGTGATGAGAAGTAAGGCATTGGAGAATATTGTGACAACTGGAAAGATCGAGAGGAAGAGAGGCAGAGACAGACCAAGAAAAATTATGCTGGACAGATTGAGACGGTGGCGTGGAGGAATATCATCAGCAGAGATGATCCAAAACAACACAGACCGAGATCTGTGGAGAGCCATGAACGCCTTCGCTGGCAGTGCACTTGATGATGATGATGATGATGATGATATTGAGGTTATGTGGCGAAGGGGTTACGAATGCAATTCGTAATCCTGCATACCGCTTTCAAAACACAGCTACGGGTGATTTGAAAGCAAACCGTCTTGCGTTGGCTTCTATGAGTGCCTGTCGTTCAGAAAGCAATGACAAAGTACTGAATCTAAACTTTGCAGAAATCACTAACTGCCAAAAGATGCATGTCCTGCAAAAAATATGTTAATAGGAAACTAATGACGATACTTGCCTCATAATATGCTTTGATTCCAGATTGAAAAATATGCCGGCTAGGTTTGCCCGGGCCCTTGACCGATGCACCTACATAACTGTTGCTAGATTCGCTTAGAGTAAACGTAATAGAGAAGGTGGGAATGCCAATGTTGATAAGTTCTTTTGCTACTCCTTTTGACACATAATAGTTGGCAACCCAGTCCTGCCATCAGATGTTTCAGACAAAAAAAAATATATAAATTAATTTCATAAAATCTAAACCTCGATATCCATTAGACGTTCAGCAAGCGAGTCGAAATTCCATTATTTGCTGGGGATAAAAGTAAGAGTTAATTTACAAAAGACATTCGGCGAACTTCACCAATTTCGAACGTGAAACCGTGATATCTGCCAATACACCTACACTCAAGTACGCATTATTTCCAAATGATATAGGCCTATCGATGTTGTTATCCAACCACTTCTTCTTGACAAACAGATTATACATTATGAACAAATAAAAATAACTGATTCATTTAGAAAATTCAAAACAATGTATCTCCTTAGTGAATTTAAACAAAAACACAATTAATAATGTATTGCATGATTTCTCGCCTTGCATGTCGTCAGTTGCATACTGCTGAGTTATATATCACATGAAGTGAATAAATGTATAGTACATGTCCTGACATTCTAAGAAAATTTTGATCTAGAATGCAATCACATTCAAAGTCCACACGGGGATTATCAATTTAAACAATTTAAAAATAACAATATTGAAAGTTGGTAAGGGAGCACGAATTAGCGAATTAAAGAAGACACACAACTTACAACTAAACCGAGGATGTGTGGTATGTCAGTGTGACGAATGTAAACACATAATTACAATGGGAGCTTTGTGCACTCTTAATGAAACACATTTACACTCACAACTAAAACGACTGTGTAGAATTTAACACATTCTTGGAAGTATGATCGCAGAAGATGGCAGACTGGACAGCGAAATCGAAATCAGATGTCAAAACGCTAGTGCACTTGCATATCAACTATCGCCCTTACTGAAACATCCAAATATACACATGTCCGCAAAACGACTGATAAACAGCTTTTTTACACCAACCCTATGCTACCAATCGTAAACTTGGACATTATCCAAGTCACACCTTCGCAAAATCAACACCTGCGAGATGAGATGCCTGAGGAGAGCTGCCATCTTAATATTCCGAGACTGAGTAAGAAGTGCTGTTATCAGACAGATAGTGGGATCAACACATTGTGCCACATTTATTGAAAGACAGAAGACCAAGTGGTTTGGCCATGTCGTTAGAATGCAACACATCAACTACCATTACTGGCCTTACATCAAAGATCATCTGCGACGAGACCAAGAGGACGCCCAAGAAGAAAATGGATTGACGACATCAAAGACATTGTACAATCACGCAGAATGACACTATGCAGTGCCGCGCACCGGGGGGCTGGAACGCAAATTATTCCTACCCACGACGCTTGGCGGTAGAAGTGGAAGAAGATGATGATTATTATAATGATGATGCTGATGACACTCACATCGTACTAAATAAAACAGAGAAGCAGGACGACGACATAGTTATGTTAGACTTCAATGCCAGACTAGGACTAACAAAACGGACATAGAAAAACATAAAATTACACATTTGAGTATTTGGAAACCAACACAATTAAAGAAATGATAACGGAAGTAGACTGATATATCTATGCAACCAACACGGCCTCTATATACCAAACACATTTTTTAAACACAAAGACTCACAAATATACACCTGGTACAAATGGAACGATCTAGATATTAAAAGCCAAATTGATTGCATATTAATAAGAAATAACAGAAAGCGAAATATATTAGAAGGAAGGGCTGTACCCTACTTCCGTATAAATAGAGACCGCAAAGCAGTCATTACCACAATAAGAACCAACAGAAGAAGAAAGCAAAGACCAAGAAAATAAATGTCATAAGAACTAGTAAACTTTAAACACCTCAAAGAAGAGACAGTGAAGAAGAATCAGGAGAAAGAACAAATATGCAATCTTTGTAAAACTATATATAGTATGAAAAACAGTGAAAGTAGAATGGGAGATCATCAAATCACGTATTTTAAATTATGTACAAATATATTTTGTAACCACGAAAACACGCAAAACACAGATAAAGAAAAAAACAAATTCGTGCAACGTCGAAGTAAAGAAAGCTATATACGATAAAAAGAAAAACAATATAAAAGTGGGTGAAGAGCAAACAGGATTGTGATTCCATAGAATACATAATAGCAAGAAGACACAGAGGAGAAACCGATAACAGTTGGATGAAGTATAACTCGTTAACACGAGAAATAAGAAAGAACACACGAAAGAACAAACACCAGTATATGCAAGATTGTATTATTAAAATAGAGCAATATCATAAGAATGAAAGAGATCACGAAATGTTCAAAGAAATGAAGTTATTAACAACAAATGTTCAACCTCAATTGAATGTTATCTGTGATAAGTTGGGAAATACCTTAATAGAATCTATACAAATTCTAGAAAGATGGCAGGAATACTGCAGTGAATGTATGATATGAATAAATGTGATGATATGAATGATATACATGAGCCATGCTAGCAGAGACAGAACCTGATGTGATGGGATACCAGCTGAACTAATTACAGCGGGAGGAGAAGAAAGCATAAAAATCTATCACGCATTATATAAAAGGAAATGGAAATATGGTATATCGCCAAAAGATTGGAAGAGAACTATTTTCATTCCAATACTACAAAAGGGGCAACCTGAAATTATGCACCAACTGTGGAACTGTTGCCCTGATCAGTCATGCAAGTAAAATTCTACTAAAACATCATAATGGAAAGACTTCGTAAGAAAATTGAAGAAGACATTAATGTGATTTAAGCTGCATTTAGACAAGGAAGAGAAACAAGCGTTCACATACTCAACATGCGTTTAATAATAGAGAAGTGCAGATCATTTAATGTAAATATATTCTCATGTTTTGTGGATTAATCGAAGGCATTTGACTGTGTACAACATCATAAACTTTGGGAAATCATGAGGAATATGGGATGTCCATCACATGTAAAACAACTCATAAGAATGCTCTATCTAGACCAACAAGCAGCAGTTAGAATTGATTGTCAGACATCAGATTACTTTGCCATCAAGCAAGGAGTCCGTCAGGATTGTGTGCTATCACCCTATTTGTTTAACCTGTACGCCAAAACTATAATGAGAAATGTCAGAGATGATATAAATATGGAGCAATGTGATGCCTTACATATCGGTGGTCATGACATACCAGAGATTAGGTATGCTGATGATACAGTATTGCTATCCACATCACAGAATGGCATATGATTGATTGATTTAGGAATCGACATCATAGCATTCGGGGCATTCCCATAAGCACTCCGTCCCCATTCTCAGCAGCCAGCGAAGAGTTCCAACACCAATAGTACCAGTAGCAATCTGATTGTATGTCCGTCTCGCCTTTCCTCTGAACGTTTAGCGTCGGCCAGATCCCCTCGTCACTCCTCGCTGTCTCATTCTTGCCAGACCATGGTAATCCATTTGCTCCTCCGAGGTATACACGTGCTCCCACAAGGCCGCAACCACGTCTGCCTTGTCATGTATCAATACTCCACCAAGTTCTGCAGAGCCAGCCAATCTGTCCGCCTGTTCATTTCCCAGCACACCGGCATGCGCCGGAGAAAGATCCATGCGATGCTTGTCACCCGTGACCTCCGAAGCGAAGCAAGCCACTCCGCACGAAGCCTGCCCGTCCTCACCCTCGTCAGCATGCTTTCTGAGCCAGTTACATTCACGATGTGTGTGTGTGTGTGTGTGTGTGTGTCGTATTCTCCATCCAGCGGAGAGCCGCAGTGACTGCCTCCACCTCCATTCTTAAGATGGATGTTGTGGTATCATATCCCAGACTATCCTGCACCAAACGTCGACCATTAGCTTTGGCTATGAACCCCCAGCCACTTCTCTCACATCTTGACACCGAGCCATCTGTGTAGATAATCACATCACCCGAGTGAGCATTGTCCTGAATTAGTTGCTGGATTTCCATTTCCGTGGCCCCTGCTGGCACAGAATGGTATATAATACCTAATAACCTCAACCCAAAGAAATAGAGAAAATCACAACGTGTATCTTAACATAGCAAAAATAAAGATAATGCAGACACATAAAACTACTATGGAGCAAGAAATATATGTTAATGGGGAAAGATTGGAGGTGATGGACAATTTCGAATATCTTGGGTCATTCATTGCCAACAATGGAGACGCAATAAAAGAATTTACTAGACGAATATACATTTCTCTTTAGAGACTACAACAACTGAATAAATTATGGAGTGGGACAGATTTTAACTGCAAAAATTAGATTTTTAAGAGCATGCATCTTTTCCATTGCAACATATGTCTGTGAGACCTGGACACTTAAAAAACAAGCATAAATGCCTTTGAATATAGATGTTATAGAAGGGCTCCAAGAATATATTGGGTAAAGAAAAGAAGAAATGCATACATACTTAAAGAGCTGAATATTGAAGAGGGCTGGCTATTAAAGACGATAAAACAAAGAAAATTGAAATACTTTGGTGACTTGAGACTTCATGGAAGTTTGGAGAGAACAATAATGGAGGTATATATGTCTGGGAAAGAGAATGAGGAAGGCAAAAGATAAGACGGGTGCATGATGTGGCAGATGATCTCCAGATGGCTGTATTGGGCGCGAACATCTTGCTTGTGATCGAGAAGTTTTCCAGAAGATTGTTATGGGAGCAAGGTTCAGCAAAGGACATGCTACTGAATGAATGAATGAATGAATGAATGAAAACACGCGAAAAGAATATTACAGAGTCAACATAAAAAAGCTTGGAAGGAATATGCAGAAGCCCTAACTAAAAATTAAAAGAATGCAACTAGAAACTTCTACAAAAAGATCAGTGCAACAAGACCCAGAGCAGAAACCTTTAATACAACTGAAATAATAAACAGCGAATAAGGAACACCAATAGGTGAAGAAGAAAAAATCCCCCCCCCCCCCCCCCCCTCAAAAAAAAAAAAAAAAACAGGTGTATTCAGTACTTTGAACAACTTCTCAACATTCCATAATATGCCACCGGATTTCAGTAACCTACATAGATGATATCGAGGAACGAGAACCAGACGTATTGAATAAAGAAGTTTGAGAAGCCATCAGATTAGCCCCATTGTATAAATCACTCGGATAAGATGAAATACCAAAATAACTTATTAAAGCAGCAAGAGAAGTAGGAACAACATGGCTACATAAAGTATTTAACCATGTTTGGGTAGAACAACAGACACCACGAGACTGTGGGAAGCGCCATAATTATCTCAGTTTGGAAAAACAAAGGCAATAAAAGAGACTGCACACAATACACAGGCATTTCCTTTTTGAGTATTACTAGAAAAATATTTTGCGAAATTCTTGAGAAAAAAATTACGATCTACAATGGAACCCCAGCTAAGGGAAACACAACTTGGGATTCGAAAAAACAATAACAAAGGATGCACATATATCATATTGGCTGTTATAGTACTTATAGAAAAATCAGTCGAATGCATTGAAAACTCTACTTAGACGTTGCCGAGCAAGAAAAGGCATTTGATTGGGTAGGTAGAATCAAGCTGTAATAAATCCATAAACTATAAAAGCAATGGCAAACTACTGAGCGTAATCTTGCCAAGAAATCAACAATTAGCTGAAAGCTGCTGATGTTGACAGCGATGTCCTGTAAAGGATGTGCGAACCAAAAAAAAAATGCTTGAAACTCTTTGCTTGTTTCAAGGGATGTTCGTTTAGGTGAATCGTGGTTACTTTTTCTTCTTTAGTTACAGTCATTAGGTCTGTTTTACTTGTGCTAATTTTCATGTTATGTTACCTACACATTTCATTTAGACTATTCATGTGGTCTTGTAATTCAGCTTCTGATTTTGCTATTATTGCTTAGTCGTCCGCAAACAGGAGTTCTCTAATGGTGTAATTAGCATATGGATCTTCTTCCGTGTTCTCGTCATGCGGTGTTTTCTCTTTTTTGGTTTTTTTCTTTGGTTTTGGCTTTTGGTTTAACCCTTTACATCTGTAAAAAGATCCCCCTTCAAACCGTGATCTTTCAAAACTGCTTGTACGAAAAACTAGAAAAGAGAAAAAAAAAA
>JACEFZ010006300.1:10000-36609 GCA_014155875.1 Cepaea nemoralis | reverse complement strand
TCATATTCTCCTTTTATTTCTTTTCATTGTTCTCCAAGTTTTTCAGAACTCTGTTTATTTTCTGTTTCCATGAAATACGACATATTGTCTGTATATCCCCATCTCCAGGGTCTCTATTCAACTTTCTAGTCGCTTGTTCAATGTCCACACTTCCGCGTCATATAGTAGCATTGAATATACGTAACATTTGACAATTCTCATTTTTAATGCGTTGTTAATCGCTCTAGATATTAATACTGTTTTCATGCTGTTGAAAGCATTTTTAGGCATTCATATTCTCTTTTTGATTTCCATTTCACTTCTGCCATCATCTGTTATTATATGTCCAAGATAGGAGAAACTTGTTACTTGTTCTAGTATCTCCCCGTTTACAGTAATGTTCATTGGTGGCTTTTCTTTTCCACTGCTAATTATCATAGTTTTCGTTATTTTGTATGTTAATATCTAAGCCACATTCTGTACCTGTTTACATGTTCTACTATATTTTGTGAATCTTGCTCGCTTTATGCTAGTAACACGTTATCGTCAGCATACCTAAGATTGTTTATGATTCTTCCATTGATGTTAAGTCCAGGCAGTTCGACTTGTTTAAAAATGCTTTATGTTTATAGGTTGAATAGGTTTGGGGACAGTACACATCCATCCCTGCCATACTCCTCTTTTTATCTCTATAGTTAGTCTTTCCTCTTGACCCTAAGGCGGCCCATAGGGCAGAAATCATGGCTCCCCATGCTCATCGGTTCGCTGCTACCTGTTGTAGATCTTGGATGTTCACTTGGCCGTTGAATGAGCCTTCCCTGATGATGGTTCTCCGCAGGGTCTCTCTTGGTCTTTCCCGTTTTCTTTTCCCTACTGGTGACCAAAAGAGGGCTTGGTTGGGGAGTCTTGTCTATGTCCATTCTGAGTAAATGGCCGATGTAGTTCCAATGACGTTTTCTTCTAAAATTGGATACAATATCTTGCTTAGTCTCTTGTCTTATTTGCGTATTGGTTCTGAAATCTGTCCAGTGGAGGTTTAGAATTCTTCTAAGACATTTGTTCTCAAAATTGTCTAATTTTTTATCTAAAGCTACCGTTGATTTCCAACTCTCACATCCATACGTTAGCACTGGAATCACACAAGAGTTGAAGATTTTAAGTTTTCGTATGTTTGCTGAGTGTCTTTGACTTCCAGATGTTTGACAGTTTATTGAATGGCACCAGATGCCAGTGCGATTCTAGATAATATTTCTGGTGTTGAGTCCCCTGTAGATGTCATTTTGCTTCCTAGGTATGTGAAGCTGTTGACTTTTTCAAGAACATGGTTGTTTAATTTGGTGTTGTCTGAACTGTTGGTAAGATCAATAGTTTTTGTTTTTGTGGTGTTAATTTGGAGACCAATTTGTCCTGAAACATTTTAGAGATGGTTTATTTTCTCTTGGGCATCCGGGTGTGTTGAACTTAAAAGCACCATGTCGTCGGCAAAGTCCAGGTCTTCTAGAATTCTGCCAACCTAATGGATACCCCTATTTGTGTTGGTTGTGCATTTGCGCATGACCCAATCGATAGTTATTCAAAGGGCATCGGTGACAAGACACAACCCTGTTTCACTCCCATTTCCACTGTGAACCAGAGTTGACTGAGTTATCTCTATAGGCGACAAATAATTATTTCTGTAGCTAATAGACACCTCTTGTTCCCAGTACAGTTACTAATAAATCTGATGCCCTTTCCACCTACTCCTATATCTTGAAGGCATGTAATTAGTATTTTCATTCATGTTATTTCTACACGTATTTCATTTAACATCCTCAAACATACTATTGCTTCTCTGGTGGCACTGTTTTTGCGGAACCCAAATTGTTCTTCAACGTCTTCCCCATATTATTTTATTTTGAATTGTTTCTTGTGTGTGCTTGAGTATTATCTTAGTTATATGGCTAATTTAAGCTAATAGTTATGTAATCCTGACAATCAATAGCTCTTGGTATCTTGGGTAGTCTGATGAAAATGGTTGTTTTCGAATCTTTGAGAATGTACCTCGGATTTTATCACCTCTGTTGTTATCTTGTCAGGACCTGCAGCCTTTCCTTCTTTCATCTTTTTAATAGCCTGTTCTACTTCAGCCGTTAATATTTTTGGTCGATCTTGAGTATTATACAATGTCGATTTATTGACCCTATTGTTCCAGAATAAATCTTCTGTGCATTCTGTCCATATTTTTTATATGTTGGTATTATCAATTATAATTTCAAAACAATGTTTTCCCGTGATGAATTTGAATAACGAAGACACAAACAATAGATTGCACAATTTATTGCCTGGCAAATTTCGCTGCATCTCGTCAGGTACATACTGCAGACATCACACAACTTACGTGAATTAACTAGATAAATCCTTCAATATACACATGTTCGCACAGTAATGTCGATTGTCTACCACGGTAATTTTAAACTGACTAACATGTCTTTCTGCTTACACAAGGACGGCTTACGAAGGTTGATTAGTATAGCTTCAGCAAACTTTAACAATCGACTACTTTGTGTGTTGAACAACCCACGGAAGGCACTGTTTCTTTCAACCACGTGACCGCTCTCGAGTACATGTCTCGCGACCAATGAAGCTGGACTGTTCCGGTGTGTCGGCCTGCCTAGGCTACCATCTTCTGTGTGTAGTATCTTGTCCAACCAATTCGGAATGTGTTCCGAAACCCTGCAACGTAACTGTCGCTCAGTTCTACCTATGTAGATGGCCTCGCATCTGCATGTAAATTGGTAAATACATTTTGATTTGGCGTACAAAGCTACAGGTTCTTTTACTGCTGGGACTGGGATCGGTGTGTTTCGGTACCTGATGACTAGAGCTGCAGCACAGAATGTTCGCTCGACTGCTGTGGTGAGCCGGTCCCGCAGACGTTGCATTACGTCATCTCCTCGGAAGGTTAGCTGGATGAATACTTTGAGTTTAGGGACTGTAGTTACTTCTGATTTCGGTTTGTGCTGTTGGCAGTGGCGCTTTATAAATCCTGTGGAGTACCCATTCAGGTTTAAGGCATTCTTCAGAGTTTTAAATTCCTCTGTCAGTGTGTCCGGGGTACATATCTTTCTAGCACGGTCAAACAGGGTCCGTACTAAGCCCCGTGTGTACTGGACAGGTGCGAAGCTCTGAAAATTTAACTATTGGCCAGTCCATGTTTTTTTGCGGTACACCGATCTTTGAATTGTGCCGTCTGCTCTACGTCTCATTAGAATATCTAGAAACGGCAACGCTTCGTTGTGTTCATGTTCCATAGATAGAGAGATGTTTTTATGTGTCTCGTTTATTGTGGCCTGGTACGACATTGCTTGTAGCTCGTCTGTGGTGATAATTAGTATATCGTCCACGTAACGACGATAAAAGGCCAAGTTATTGATTTCTGAGGATCTCTTTACTTCTAAGTGTGCCATGAAGATGTCCGCTAGAATAGGTCCAAGTGGGCTCCCCATGGCCACTCCGTCAATTTGGCGGTATGACTTGTTTAGAAAGTTGAATTGTATGTTGGCAGTACATAATTTTAATAGCCTCTCTAGAATAGCTGATGGTATGCCTAGTTGTAGTTGTTTGTCTCTAATGCGTTCACTTATTATATTCACGGTCTCATCTAATGGAACGTTGGTGAATAAAGAGGCAATATCCATGCATGCCATGTGTTTGTTGTTTATGTCCATAGTATCCAATAATTCCACCAGTTCGAATGTATCTTTGAGTGTTCTTGGATCGAAGGACTGTCGTACTGGCTTTAAAATTTCAGCTAGCCATCTCGCCATTCGGTGTTGTGCCGAGTTAACCATGGAAAGGATCGGTCTTAGTGAGATGCCGGGCTTGTGAAGCTTGGGTAGATCGTACATCTGAGGAGTTTGGGAGCCACGCGGTGTGAGCGTTTTTGCAGTGGCCTCACTGATGAGTCCCGCATTCACAAGTGACTGGATCTCTTTCCGCATTTTTGCATCCAGGTCCTCCGACTTGTTGACTATTTGCTCTACTCTGAGTTTAGATGCATCTGATAATATTTCATCCATTTTTCTCTGGTAGTCTGACATGTCCATAAGTACTGCACCACTCTCTTTGTCAGGTTTCAATATTACGAGGGTTTTGTTGGCCTTTAACGCTTTTAAGGCAGTAAGGTGTTCGTTGGTCAGCGGACATGTCTGTTTAGAGGGGGTTGTGCGATACTGGTGTTCTAAATCTACCAGTTTGGCCTTCAGCCACCCGACCGACTCAGCAGAAGTAGGTGATAACTTGTAGACTTGATCAAACAACATTTCAAATTGTGCTTGCGACTCAACACAGTTAATGTGTTTGGGCTTTATGCAGAATTTTAATCCGTAAGCAAGGGCCTCCGTTTCAATGTTGTTGAGTACGTATGACGATAAGTTCCTCACATATTTCGCTGGGTTGTCTAGTACTGACGTTGTTATATTTTCAGTGCTGAGTGATTTGTTGAGGCGAGCATTCTCTGCGATTTTCACCTTGTGCACTGTTACTGTACAGAATTTGGTGAACTTCAAGTAGCCGTACAAGCTATGTTAGTCAGTTTAAAATTACCGTGGTAGACAATCGACATTACTGTGCGAACATGTGTATATTTCAGTTTGAAGGATTTATCTAGTTAATTCACGTAACTTGTGTGATTTCTGCAGTATGTACCTGACGAGATGCAGCGAAATATGCCAGGCAATAAATCTTGCAATCTATTGTTTGTGTCTTCGTTATTCAAATTATAATTTCTTCATTTTTCCTCTGATACAACCATTACCTTTTATACTATTTTTTTTTCTTTGTAAATCTTTTTATAATTTCATGCAATTCTTTTGTGTTGTGTTTTATTTCTAGACCCTCTATGACTTTGCATTTTTTCTGCAACCACCCTTCTTTGACAACTCGGCACATGAGACCTATTTCTCTGATTATTAATATATACTCTGGGGTGTTCTTTGCTTTCTTTCTTTGAGACATTTCGCTCAAGATTTCATCGGTTATCCATAATTGATTTTTCTTAATTATATCTACTGTCAAAGTGGTATTTGCATTCTGTAAACTGGTTTTTACACTTTCCCATTTTGTACTAATTTTATTCTCAGGATGTTCACATTTATATTGTTCCATGCTTTCAGCGATTCGCCTGTCATATTTATTTTTTACTTCAACTAGGTATAGTTAACTTGTGTCTTCAATGTCCTTATTCCCGTGTTTTTAAGTGTTATTTGTAATTTTAAGACTACATGGTTATGGTCACGATTGATATCAGCATCAGGGTATGTATTGGAATTTGTAACATTATTTTTAAATCTATTTATTATCATAGTATAGTAAATTTGGTTTCTCGTTCGATCTCCAGGGCTTTTCCGCGTATACAGTTTCCTAGGGTTACGTTGAAATAAAAAATGTGTTACAAACAATAAGATTGTTTTCTTCAAAGAACTGTATCAGCCGGTCTCCTCTGTCGTTTCTCTTTCCAATACCATATTCCCCGGCTATCTGCTTATATTTATTTTGTCCACCTTTTGCGTTCATGTCTCTCATGACAATTAGGACCTCTGATGTTTTACAACTTTCAGTGTTTGTTGTAGGTCTTCAAAATATTCTTCTAGCTGTTCATCACTATAATCAGTTGTTGGAGCATACGTCTGAAGAATTACTATGTCGAAAGGCCTTGCCTTAATTTTTAGTAGTATCTGCAACAAGAACAAAAATGTCATTTACTGCCAATATAGTACCTTTCGGTGTATGGCAGGAGGTCTTCAGCCTGAGGAATTAAGGCCGCCTGGCCAGTGCAGTTGCCGCGAACTGTGCAGGTTAAAGTTTTCTTATTACCCCGGAAAGAAACAGTCTCCACACCTTACCGAGGATTTGAGTAGCATCATACTGTCTTTATGAGCCCAAAATCTACCAATAGTTTTCTCTAAATTTCTTTTGACTAAGATTCCTACTCCTCTCTCGTGATGCTCGCCTCACGTGTTAATGAATATGTAATTTTTTCTCCTTATATAACTATTATCAGGATCCTCGCCGGTGCTACGGAGTTCGTGCACTCAGTTGAGATTCACCGGACTCAGGCTTGAGTTAGGAGTAGAGCGGAGCAGTTATGGGTTACACCCGTGTGCCGTGATCCGTAGACTAAACTAAATTAAAACTAAATAGAACTAGCATCTGCCGTCTTGTTTCGGATACACCTAAAATATCTAAATTCATGTTTTTCGCTAGTACAATCAGGTTGTCACATTTCCCTGCTTGATACAGTGTGCGTACTTTCCACGTACCAATTCTTAGACTTCTTCTACTTTTCAGATAGAAATTGTCAGAATACACCCTTTCAAAATAATTTGAGATGCATTCGTCATTATTCACTTCCTTATTCACCATAAGAGTTGTTTCTTCCCTGAGAATATTTTCAACAGGCTCATCTCCAGGGGGCCAATAATTATTCGTATCGCTGTTTTCTTTTTGTTTTAATCGCATTGCTGTCTGTGGGATACTACGTAGTGAGGTCCCAATCTCTTCCACGATGGCCAGCCATGTTCACTATCGTGTCCTGAACACGCCTCATGTGTGCCACACACTCTGCTGGTTCGCTTTCCAAGCCGTTGATCTATTTAGATTTACCCGCCTTGTTCACCGTCCCAGTCTTTTGTGTAATAGGGATATACATTCCCTTAGTAGGATGTTACCCATACTTCACTCATGTAGTTTAGCCAGTCAGTCAGACCGGTGCCCGTGGTGTGGCCACCGCAGTACACAAGCGGTATTCGCGGAGCCATACATGAGCTAGGTAAAGAGATGGGAAGCAAATAGGATCCTGGTCTATCCCTTGGGATATGGCTACCGCTCACCGTTAGGTACTATCTCTCTCTCTCTCTCTCTCTCTCTCTCTCTCTCTCTCTCTCTCTCTATCTCTCTCTCTCTCTCTCTCTCTCTCTCTCTCTCTCTCTCTCTCTCTCTCTCTCTCTCTCTCTCTCTCTCTCTCTCTCTCTCTCTCTCCCCCATACACCACTGTTTATACTTAACAACAATATTGACAGGGTACAAGGCAATAGCATGATTATTGTAATTTATATCACACGTTTAAGATTTTCATTTTCACCCTCGTTTTAATATTGGCGTCGGATGGTGTACGAAACGAAAAGGCATCAAGGCCGATAACCGACAGTTATTGCGGCAACAAGTTGTCATGATTATCCCCCGTCTCGAAAACAAACAAAGAAGGTTGTGGGATATTATTTAAAAGTTCGATGCATGTCATTTTACACAATGTTGCAATCAAACCCAGCATGATTTAAAAGGCTGTTTGATATTTTTGCAAGAAATTTTACGTTTAGTAGTCTGCCACTGATTTATGAACGGTTGACGATCATCATCATCATCATCATCATCATCATCATCATCATCATCATCATCATCATCATCATCATCATCAAGTGGCATGCCAGCTGGCGTAGGCGTTCATGGCTCTCCACAGATCTCGGTCTTTGGTGTTCTGGATCAACTCTGCTGCTGATATTCCTCCATGCCACCGTCCAATCCACCCAGCATCATTTCTTTTGGTCTGCCTCTGCCTCTCTTCCCCTCGATCTTTCCAGTTGTAACGATGTTCTCCAATGCCTCTCTTCTCATTACATGACCAAAGAAAGCTGTTTGTCTCTTTCTTATTGCTGAATATAATGTTCTAGTTTCATTAGCCTCTCCCAGGAAATCGTTGTTAGCTACTCTGGCAGTACAAGGAATTCGCAACATTCGTCTCAAAACGACGATCATACCATAATGAATGTGGAAATAATTGTTATATCAATCAGTCAGATAATAAGCCAGTGTCAGTGTCAGGACTGAGTCAGATATGACTGAGCTACCGTATGACAGTAGACGGTACTACCTGCTTACTGTTAGCGCCGAATGTTGGGATGTCAGGACTGAAGTCCGGGGACTTCCTCGGTTGTGATATGCCTGGACAATCATCAATCAGATTGTTCGATGTAGTCACCATTGCGTTCAATGCAAGTCCGCAAATGTCTATAAAGTTTTTCGATTCCTATAGAAAATAATTATCTTGGTCGCGTATGTAACCATTTATGCAGTACCTGCTGTACCTATTCAACGGACCGACCAGTTTTGAAACTTCCTACTCCACTCATACACTTGCTGGACTGACAGGCATGCATCACCATACTCGACCTTCGTTCGCCGATGAATTTCTATAGGTCTTCCCCCCCCCCCTTCCCCGTTTCACTGATTAAAAAACAAACAACAACAACATCTGATAACAGTATTCTGCTCTTATTTGGTGTATGTCAAAAGTGATGCAGCCGTTTTTAAATGTTTTTGATGTCACCGTTTTCGTCTGCACCGTGATGTCACAGCTTAACACGCTTGACATCCTTCAATCAATCAGGTGGCGTCTTCACAATAAAGGTTGGCTGCAATACATCTCCAACACTCTCTATCTCTCGCCCTGACTGTACAGTCTGTCAGATTGATGTTCGTCAATCTCTTGATGTTATCTTCCCACTTGTATCGTTGTCTAACTCTTGTTTGCTTGTCCTCAATCCTGCCCTCCAGTATGGTGTAAGAATATTATGTCTTTTAACATAGCCGAAATATTTCACTTGCCTCTTTTCTATTTCTTTCATCAACTATGTTGTCTATCCAAGGTTTTCTAGAATCTCTGTACTTGATTGTTTCTGTTTCCATGAAATACGACATATTTGTCTGTATATCCACATTTATAGGGCCTCTATTCAACTTTCTAGTTGCTTGTTCAATGTCCACACTTCCGCGTCATATAATAGCATTGAATATACGTAACATTTGACAATTCTCATTTTTAATGCGTTGTTAATTTCTCTAGATATTAATACTGTTTTCATGCTGTTGAAAGCATTTTTTACATCATCAAGACCATCAACACTACCATCAGCACCATCAACATCACCATCAACACCATCATCAACACCATCAACACTACCATCAGCACCATCAACATCACCATCAACACTACCATCAGCACCATCATCAACACCATCAACACTACCATCAGCACCATCAACATCAACACTACCATCAACACCATCATCAACACCATCAACACTACTATCAACACCATCATCAACACCATCAACACTACTATCAGCACCATCATCAACACCATCAACACCATCATCAACACCATCATCAACACCATCAACACTACTATCAGCACCATCATCAACACCATCAACACTACCATCAGCACCATCATCAACACCATCAACACTACCATCAGCACCATCAACATCAACACTACCATCACCACCATCATCAACACCATCAACACTACCATCAGCACCATCAACATCACCATCAACACTACCATCAGCACCATCATCAACACCATAAACACTACCATCAGCACCATCAACATCACCATCAACACCATCATCAACACCATCAACACTACCATCTGCACCATCACCACTACCATCAACATCACCATCAACACCATCATCAACACCATCAACACTACCATCAGCACCATCAACACTACCATCAACATCACCATCAACACCACCATCAGCACCATCAACATCACCATCAACACCATCATCAACACCATCAACACTACCATCAGCACCATCAACACTACCATCAACATCACCATCAACACCATCAATCAACACCATCAACACATCATCAGCACCATCAACATCACCATCAACACCACCATCAGCACCATCAACATCACCATCAACACCACCATCACCACCATCAACATCACCATCAACACCACCATCAGCACCATCAACACTACCATCAACATCACCATCAGCACCATCAACATCACCATCAACACCACCATCACCTCCATCAACATCACCATCAACACCACCATCAGCACCATCAACACTACCATCAACATCACCATCAGCACCATCAACATCACCATCAACACCACCATCAACACCATCAACACCACCATCAGTACCACGATCACCATCACCACCAACACCACCAACAACATCACCATCACCATCATCAACACCATCAACATAACAATCACTACTATCAACATCACCATCACCACCATCACAACCATCAGCACCGTATGCACCATCACCACCATCAGCACCATCACCAACATCAACATCACCATCAAAACAACCATCACAACCATCAACACTACCATCACCACCATCACCACCATCAACACTACCATAACCACCATCCCCAACATCAACATCACCATCAAAACAACCATCACAACCATCAACACTACCATCACCACCATCACCACCATCAAAACAACCACCACCACCATCACCACCATCAACACCCCATAAGAACCATCATCACCACCATCAACACCACCATAATAACCACCATCAACACCACCAACACCACCATCACCATCACAACCACCATCACCACGTCACCATCACTACCATCAACACCATCAACACCATCACCACCATCACCATCACCACCATCACCACCATCATCACCACCATCAACACCACCATAATAACCATCATCACCACCATCAACACCACCATAATAACAACCATCAACACCACCAACACCACCATCACCATCACAACCACCATCATCACCACCACCATTACCACCATCATAACCACCATCACCATCACCACCATCACCACCATCACCACCACAATCACCAAATCACGACCACCAACACCAACGACCCACCACCACCACCATTCACCACCACCTACCCACCACCACCACACCATCACAACCCCCATCACCCCACCACCATCACCACCACCACCATCACCACCACCACCACCATCACAACCACCATCACCACCACCACCATCACCACCATCACCACCACCACCACCACCACCATAACCACCAACATCACCACTACCAACACCACCATCAACACTACTATCACCATCATCGTCATGTACCGGGCCCTGTCTCATAATTTCGCGCTCATCAGAACCCGCCGTCATAGTGTCTCGGTAGCTAGCCATGTCCGTCGCTTCAAGCACACGATATCTGCATAGACCAGCGCCCATCTCCGTGCAATGGACCCCAACTTCTTGTCCCATAAACCTTGCCTTCCATCAATGCTCGTTTCAAACAGCCGTGAAACTTAACTTGACCAAAGTATTGTAGTTTCTCAAACACGATACTGCTTATGACCCAGCTTTATTTCATGTTTAGATATTGTACAAGTTGAGAATGTTTCTCCTTTTTGGTACATGCTATTCCCGTTGTTTTTGTTACATTTAAGCCCAGAAGCTCTCATTTTCTTGTTGACTGATTGCAATATAGTCCATGAATTATATCCACGTGTCACCACAGAAACTGTGTGTGATCTCACCACTTCACTTCATTGATTTAATTGGTTAGATAGTGGACAGATCATCCTCATTGCACATCGAACCATTCAGTCCATAAGTGCTCGGAACCTCCCCTTAGTAAATCCCATAGCATATAACGGCTCACAACGACAATGATGTGTTGGTTTATTAATCTTCATTGAATAGTGTTCTTGTCTGGCCACACCTCTTTTGACTTGCTATTCTCGCAGTCTGATCATGGTTGTAGATTCACAGTCATCAGTTGGTTCTCGCAAATGTCCTATTTCTCGTACAGCACTCAGTATATCAGCCTGGTCATGGCGCGTCCGCCCTCCACAGTAGCTTTACCTATACGCTTGCTCATTCCATTGTACTCTAACACGAAAATGAAACTAATCTTTGCCAGCTGTGACAGCTTCAGAGACACCAATCACTGTCTTTGGATCCAACGCATGTCTATCTTTCCGAGCATACCCATTGAGTCACCAAGGAAGCATGCTCTTTGCCTGTGATATATGTTCTCAATGCTCTTTAACCTCTGCGTTGTTATGACTAGTCCACGTCTGATTTCTTGCCAACAATCCCCATTGTTGTTGTTTGTAGAGCTGTGATAGTATTATTGTCTCAGCCACTCCTCCATTTTATTAACGCGCCAAAACAACGGCTAAAAATAAAATTCGCCTCCACTTTTGAAAATTTTCAACTACAAAACACCTGCGAGATAATGAAATCTTTGACGTCCGGGAGTCAAGCTAGGAGTGGTACTTGTTGATTTGTAGCATGGGATATTTACCATAAGTTTATGTTAATTAGATGAGCTGGGAAACGACTGCAGGGAAGTAAAATATTTGTCGCAATTGGCAAAGAATTCTCAAGGAGGAATGATGTGACGTTCTGCTGGGATAATTTTTGTAGGTAAATTCCAAGTCTTGAAAACATCGGTAATCTGATGATTATGTGACAGCAACATCGAACTTTATATTCCTTTTCGACACCGAGTAAGAAATTCTGTTATTAGACAGACAGTGGGATCAACATCTTGTGCCACATTTATTGAAAGGCAGAAGATCAAGTGGTTTCGCCATGTCGTTAGAATGCAACATCATCAACTACCATCGCTGACCCTACATCAAAGATCATCTGTGACGAGACCAAGAAGACGCCAAAGAAGAAAATGGATTGACGACATTAAAGACATTGTACAATCACACGGAATGGCACTATCCAGTGCCGCCCACCGGACTCTGGAGGGCAAATTATTCCTCCCCACAACGCTTGACGGCAGAAGTGGAAGATGATGATGATGATGATGATGATGATGATGATGATGATGATGATGATGATGATGATGATGATGATGAACCAACCGCCCAACTACTCAACCGGCTAACCAACAATCCAGCCGATCATCTATCCGAATAATCAACCAAGAAACCAACCAACCGACTTACCATCCATTCATCCAACCATCTAACCATGCATCCAACCAACTAATCAATCAACTAACCATTCAACCAGTCAACTAGCTAACCAACCAACTAACGAATTGTTCAGCCAACCAACCAACTACCAACATACCAGTTAACGGTATAGTTCATAAAGTAATAACAATTTAACAAATTACATTGTTGTTCTAATGACAAACTACCGAGCGCAAACTTGCCCAGGAATCACGAACAGTCCAAACATGCCGTGATTGACTGCTAAGTCCTATAAAGCATATACAACTAACTAACTAGCTATTGTAACCATATAATTGGTAGTATAAAAATATAGTACTATTTTAACCCTATAGTTGTAAGTGTTCAGTAAAATTGTATGCTATTTTAACCCTATTTTTGCGAGTGTTCAAACATATAGTACTATTTTAACCCAATAGATGGGAGTGTTCATTAAAAGTGTAGGACTGTTTTAACGTTATATTTGGGAGTGTTAAAATGTAGTACTATTTTCAACCTATAATTTGGAATGTTCAGTTTAACAAACGTAACACTATTTTGCCGGCTTCGTGGCTTAGAGGTTATGACTTTTCTCCGTAATCTCGTATACTCTCTTGGGTAACGTGATGACGGTGAGAATCAGCAGTGGTTCGAATCGCATCGGTAACTTCCGGGGTATGTGAGCCGGCCGCTCAGAAAGCAATGGGAAACTACTGAGCGTAATCTTGCCAAGAAATAAACATACAGCTGAAAGATGCTGGTGTTGACAGCAATGTCCTGTAAAGGATATGAAAAAAAAAACCCAAAAACAAAACAAACACTATTTTAACTCTATATCTCTCAGCACTCCTGCATGGCAAGGGTAGAAAACTCATACAATTTTTACAATATGTGACCTCTGAAGCGAAGTGATCCTTTCCACACGAAACATTCCTTTCTCGACTTTACTAAGCATACTTTTTGAGTCCGTGATGAAGACAATGTGTGTTGCAGTGGTCTCCTGTAACCAACGGAATGCCGGTATGACTGCTTCCACCTCCATTCTCATGACCACTACATCTGTTTCTCACCACTAACCCATCAGTATAGATCACTATCTCACCTCTGGATCAGTTGTTGCATCTCGAACCCAATGCGGTCCGCTGCCCTTTCTCTGCACTCGCAACCCAGTGTTACTAGTACATTGTTCCAGTCCGTCCTGTCTGCCGGTACTTTAACTAACTCTTTTTTCATGATTGATAGTCTCTAGATCACACACCTGCCGTATAGAAAGTTCTGCCTGTGCCATCCAGGACCTGCCTTGTCTTAGTCTATGACCCTTGACCATATCCACGGCTTCATGCAAGGGGTGATTCCTATCTGCAGCAACTCTCAGGTACCATTTGGCCTGAAGGACCCTATGCCTAACCGCCTTTGTTGACAGCACCAGGATATGCCTCATACATATAATTGGTGTGTCCTTTGTGCACCCCAGGATCACCCGCATGCTTGCATCTCTCATGCGCTCCAACCTTTCAAGCTGGCTCTTTGATACTGTCAGGAGCCCCAAACCATACTCACTGACAGAAATTATTAACTGCTGAAAGAGCCTGTACAGCATCCTCTGCTCTACTCCAGTTGCTGCCATAGCCCTCAATGCATTAACTCTCATAACAGCCTTCACCACCAAAGCCTCCACATTATCTTTATAAGACAAACACCTGTCAAAGGTAATACCCAAGTACTTCAACTTACTCTCTCTACTAAGAGGAGATCCATTTAACCATCTGCCTTGACGATCCGGTAATCCAGGGAGTACCACTGTCACATAATACTGAAGGATTTCGATCTAGATTATGACAATACAGACGGTCATATTCATAGCCTGTGTGCAAAGCCACATTTGGTTTTAACCAGGACAGAAAAACCAATAAAGTCTGACTGCACAGCTGCAGTTGTTTACCAGTTAGATCAAGACACCGCTCTCCGGCATCAAACAGGAAAATCGTCTTTTACAATCCCCACAAGACGGGAAATTGTAGGCATATGTTGAAAAAAGGGGGAGGCGACTTGTGCATGGATTGTCCAAAAGGAGAGATAATCTACTATTGTGACATTGATTGAAACCCAAGGAAGAGAATTTATTCAGACATGGATAATCTGCCCTTGAACCACTTTTGTTAACATCAAAAGAACGTCACTCGTGCAACATTTTAGTTGTGGGGAGTTGACGGAATCTGTGTTCAGTCTGTTTACGAATTACAGATAACGGGAGTGTTGTGTGTTCCAATTCGAATGGAGAATGGATTCACAGTGTCCTCATGTTGTCTGGAAACAAGGGACATTGTTTTTCATGTTGTGAATGGTGAATTCAAACTCGGAACACTAGCATAAGGTAGTTAATTTATAAGTAGACTTATATATATCATTTCACTCGGCAGGGTAAGACCAGTGTAATGGGATGGCTGGGGGAATAGGGGAAATGTAAATGGTGGGATATTCCGGTAGTGAGGCCTACTAGGGCTCCTGTGTTTTTCTGTTTGGTCTTTGTTTTCCCTTATCACCCAAATGTGACGAACGCCTCTGCCTTGATGCCAGAGGGTAGTTCTAGATTAACTAGGATACATGTCTGAAGTGGCCTTTGGCCTACAATCACATATAGTGGATTGGAATAGGGTTTTTCTCTCACAGAATGTTCTATTCTCTACAGGTTCAACTGTTTAACAGAAAGAAAGTATTACTACGAGGTGTGGACAATGCCAGTCACACTGAGTGATATTTTACTGTACCCGAGAAATTAAGGACAGCTGAGAGAGGAGAAAAATAGCAGTCACACTGAGGGCAGTTATACGAAATGGCCTCAAAATGGGATAACGTTCCAAAAATTATAAACTCATAGAAATCAGGAGTGTTACCCTGAAAGGTCCAGTGTAGCAGTGATTGAGTGCTCAGGGCAGTTGGTTTTATGAAACGATTAGCACCTCCAAGGATAATGACAATATTAGGTAGAGAGGTGAAATAACAGTGATTTTTAAGTAACTGTGACTATGTCTAGTGACCATCACTATGGGTTGTAGAGAGGTTGCAGAGTAAAGACATTCATTCAGCAACATTTTGCCATAGGACAGAAAGTTTTCTTTAAACTTGGCCGAGATTCCTAGGTTCCAGGATCGTTATAGACACATTAAATACATCGGGGGTTCTGAACTTGTGGACTTTGGTATACCATATTCAGTGGGGAGAACAGTCACTCAGACTATATATATGATTAACACCAAGAAGTCAACCATTATCCGGATTGAGTCGACATTCGGTGAGACCTGTTCTGAACTTACTGTGTTGTGATTTGGCATGGCCTAACATGATGAAGAACGATCCTGAGCTCACTAATCTATTCTCGCATACACCATAGAAAATACTACATATCTCCACACGCAAACAGTGCACACACACACACGTGACACTTTCTGTATTAAATGTTTTATTTTATCATTTGTTAAAATACAGTCTTGTGTGGGTATGTTCCGAAACAATATGAAGGGTATTGTTTAGTGGTAAGAAGAAGAAGAGGAAAGAGAGGGACATGGTACCTAAGATTCACAGGGGGTATGTAGACAAAGGTCTGGCCGAGGCCCACAATAAGGAAAAGGATTTTAAACAGTGTGCCTGTTGACTTCACTTTCCCCCTAGGGACGACTGGCTACATTTATGGGGGCTCGCGCGGGATGGTGATATCACATTAAGGATAGCGACATTTACATGGGCACGTCACACAGGAAGGTGACATTACCTTAATGTTGGTGATATTACATTATTGTGGGTGAAATTACCGTGATAGAGGTAGGGCCGGACAGTTAAAGATCAAGTTATAGTGAATGTGGATAGGTGTTAAGGCACATAACTTTCCTGTTCACACTTTACAAGTCTACATAGGTCTTGGTCCTAGTCTACTCTTGTCGTTGAGAGATTGTGTTGTGGTGTACGGTGTGGTGTCTTATATATAGATTAATTTTAGATATTAATTATCTATATTGCTTGGGGTTTTAGACTCAACCTGCTGCTTACCTCTTTGAAATATGGCCACCCCTAAATTAACCACTGTAGAACTAAGGGACAAGGGGGAAGGACTGGGTTTGTCTGGTTCGCTTTAACGGATTACATACAGGAAGTGGAGAGAGAGTATCGTCAAGCAGAAAGAGACGATCGGAAGGCTGAATTGGAATTGAGGAAGATGGAGTTAGAAACTAAGAGGATAGAAGCTGAGCAAGCCACTAGAAGGATGGAACTTGAAGCTGAGCAGGCAGCCAAGAAACTGGAAGTGGAGGAAGCTGCTAGGAAACGGGAAGCAGAGCAGGAGGCTCAGAAAAGGGAGCACGAGTACAGGATGAGGGAACTTGAGTTGAAGAGACAATCTAATGGGGAAACTGAGGGTGCAGTTGGAGGTTCCTCAGTCCCAGGCTCAACTTCAGCAGGTGGACATGGTTACCATGCTATGAAGTTTCCTCTAGCGGTCTATGATCAGGGCAAAGAGAAGATTGACCAGTACCTTCAACGCTTTGAGGCCATGTCCGTTGCTATGGGCCTGGACCGAGAAAAATGGAATCTTAAGCTATCCCAGGGATTGCTTGGAACCGGTTACGAGGTCTATTCTCGCCTGCCGCCAGGACTCGAGAACAATTACGACGAATTGAAAGCCGCTTTGCTGAAACATTACGAGATCACATCAAGTACATATAGGAAGAAGTTTCGAGCAGCGAAACGAGAGCCAGGAGAGCTATTCACCGCCTACAGTTTGCGCCTGAAATCCTACCTCCAAAAATGGATGGATTTGGCAGGGTTCAAGCATGACTATGAGAGTCTGGAAGAGCTCATGATTGTCGACCAGATGCGACAGCAAATGTCAGAACCTCTGAAGACATTCTTGGGAGAAACAAGGGGCGGAACGGCTTGATGTGGTGAATAAGCTGGCGGAAAGATTCGTTGAAGTCCATGGGGAGGCGGAAGAAACCTGTACACCAACCAACAAAGGTCAGGAGAAACATGACCGAAATAAATTCAAGGGCTCAGAAACAAAGAAAGTTGAACCTTATGCAGAACACTCAGAGAAGAGTCCAGAGAAGACAAAGGATGGGAGGACAGAGCCCACCCAACTCTCAACCGAAACGACAGTGGTCTGAGAAGTGGTGTTCGATCTGCAAGTCACCCTCTCACAACACAAAAGACTGCAAATCGAAATCGAAAAGCTCTCACTTCGCAGCCTGCCGCGTGGCTCCAAAGGTGGGTGTCACTGAAAAGGTCGAGGTTGTTGAAGGAACTCTGGACCAAGAGAGGCCACCTGTGGTCGAACTGATTGAACTCAATGGCCAGCAGGTTACCTGTCTCTATGATTCTGGTTTGGACGGGGAAGCTGTGATTGATGCCAGCTTGGTACGCCCAGACCAACTCACAGGGGAGACTATTGAGATACAGCCTGCAATGAGGAGTGCTGTTGCCATGACGCTGCCAATCGCCAAGGTGGAGATTAAATCCAGGTACGTTACAGGCATCATTCCAGCGGCTGTGTTATCGGATTCCCTATTTCCCGTGATCCTTGGTACGATATACGTGTTCTTGGGGATGCCCAAACAACCCGCCCACCGGGGAACATCAGCCACTGGATCTCAAGGGAAGGAAAAGAGGGCAGACACGCTATGCCACAACCCAGTGCCTGGGGAATTGCATACCGCTCAGAGGAAGGACACAACGTTGCGTCCTTGTTACAAGAAGCTGCAAAAAAGTGCTGAGACATCAGAACGGGGGCAGTACTTTCTGAGGAATCGACTACTCTATCGGAGAGCTGGAAGGGGAGACAAACTGCATGAGCAGTTGGTGGTCCCAGAAGCCCACCGTCCTCACCTTCTTCAGAGCGGGCATACCATATCCGGTAGTCAGATATCCGGAACTCCACATATGGGTGTCAGAGAGACGTTGCAGCAGATTTCCGGCCATTATTGCTGGCCAGGAATGACTGGTGATGTACGCCGATTGATTAAGTCTTGTCCAGAGTGCCAGAAGGCACCACCCAAAAATCGGACGAAGAGTAAAGGAGCTCTTAAGGTGGGAGAAAAAGTAGTAGTGTGGGGACCAGCAGAAACCAACATGATGCAAGCAGGATGGCATGGACCTTATCCTGTGGTAAAGGTTGTGTCCCGGAACACCTACGAAATTCGGATCGGGGGAGAACTGAACAGTCCTCCTAGGCATCTCCTGCAGAAGTATGAGGAGAGATCCGATATCAAATCCCCTCACCCTATGGTAATGGCAGCCATTGGGAAAAAGGTTACAGGTACAGACGGAGACCAGAGATCCCAAGCACTACATAGGAAGGCCTATGGGAGCGTACGAGGTGGGTCAGATTTTCCAGCCGAAGAGAGGAGGGAAATCACAAGTCAGGAAGAGGCCAATAGTGAACCATTCGCTAGTAACCCAGTTCAGAAGGGGTGGGTAACGTCGGGAACGGCGCGAAATACCAGAGACTCCAACCAAGGATTGGCTGACCGGATCCAACATCGACCGAGATGGTCTTGGAAGCAGAAATCCAGGAGCTTTGGGGAAGACGATTCTGTCCAACGAGGACAATACCGCAAATCCCAGGATACAAAACTTGAGGAAACCAGGCGGATATGGAGACAATGTTACAGTCAGGATGGAACGATCCGTCTGTATTGCGAGCCATCGCTTACGCAAGTCGGAAGTTGGCCGACTGAACGTACAGGAGCGATACGCCAACACTAATGCATAGCATTATGAGGATATAGGCTATCAGTGAGATCGCCAAATTGCTGGAGAGGCAATACCTTTGAGGATACAGGCAGACTATCAACAATTGATGTGCTGAGCCATCTCCCAGAAACTGAACATGCGTTTGATGAGTGGATTGTTGTGGATCATCTGGATCGAACCTCCAGTGAGTAAGAGTGGATGCGGTCAACTCTCTTAAGAGGGGGCCTATGTCACATAATACTGAAGGATTTCGATCTAGATTATGACAATACAGACGGTCATATTCATAGCCTGTGTGCAAAGCCACATTTGGTTTTAACCAGGACAGAAAAACCAATAAAGTCTGACTGCACAGCTGCAGTTGTTTACCAGTTAGATCAAAGACACCGCTCTCCGGCATCAAACAGGAAAATCGTCTTTTACAATCCCCACAAGACGGGAAATTGTAGGCATATGTTGAAAAAAGGGGGAGGCGACTTGTGCATGGATTGTCCAAAAGGAGAGATAATCTACTATTGTGACATTGATGAAACCCAAGGAAGAGAATTTATTCAGACATGGATAATCTGCCCTTGAACCACTTTTGTTAACATCAAAAGAACGTCACTCGTGCAACATTTTAGTTGTGGGGAGTTGACGGAATCTGTGTTCAGTCTGTTTACGAATTACAGATAACGGGAGTGTTTGTGTGTTCCAATTCGAATGGAGAATGGATTCACAGTGTCCTCATGTTGTCTGGAAACAAGGGACATTGTTTTTCATGTTGTGAATGGTGAATTCAAACTCGGAACACTAGCATAAGGTAGTTAATTTATAAGTAGACTTATATATATCATTTCACTCGGCAGGGTAAGACCAGTGTAATGGGATGGCTGGGGGAATAGGGGAAATGTAAATGGTGGGATATTCCGGTAGTGAGGCCTACTAGGGCTCCTGTGTTTTTCTGTTTGGTCTTTGTTTTCCCTTATCACCCAAATGTGACGAACGCCTCTGCCTTGATGCCAGAGGGTAGTTCTAGATTAACTAGGATACATGTCTGAAGTGGCCTTTGGCCTACAATCACATATAGTGGATTGGAATAGGGTTTTTCTCTCACAGAATGTTCTATTCTCTACAGGTTCAACTGTTTAACAGAAAGAAAGTATTACTACGAGGTGTGGACAATGCCAGTCACACTGAGTGATATTTTACTGTACCCGAGAAATTAAGGACAGCTGAGAGAGGAGAAAAATAGCAGTCACACTGAGGGCAGTTATACGAAATGGCCTCAATGGGATAACGTTCCAAAAATTATAAACTCATAGAAATCAGGAGTGTTACCCTGAAAGGTCCAGTGTAGCAGTGATTGAGTGCTCAGGGCAGTTGGTTTTATGAAACGATTAGCACCTCCAAGGATAATGACAATATTAGGTAGAGAGGTGAAATAACAGTGATTTTTAAGTAACTGTGACTATGTCTAGTGACCATCACTATGGGTTGTAGAGAGGTTGCAGAGTAAAGACATTCATTCAGCAACATTTTGCCATAGGACAGAAAGTTTTCTTTAAACTTGGCCGAGATTCCTAGGTTCCAGGATCGTTATAGACACATTAAATACATCGGGGGTTCTGAACTTGTGGACTTTGGTATACCATATTCAGTGGGGGAGAACAGTCACTCAGACTATATATATGATTAACACCAAGAAGTCAACCATTATCCGGATTGAGTCGACATTCGGTGAGACCTGTTCTGAACTTACTGTGTTGTAATTTGGCATGGCCTAACATGATGAAGAACGATCCTGAGCTCACTAATCTATTCTCGCATACACCATAGAAAATACTACATATCTCCACACGCAAACAGTGCACACACACACACGTGACACTTTCTGTATTAAATGTTTTATTTTATCATTTGTTAAAATACAGTCTTGTGTGGGTATGTTCCGAAACAATATGAAGGGTATTGTTTAGTGGTAAGAAGAAGAAGAGGAAAGAGAGGGACATGGTACCTAAGATTCACAGGGGGTATGTAGACAAAGGTCTGGCCGAGGCCCACAATAAGGAAAAGGATTTTAAACAGTGTGCCTGTTGACTCCACTTTCCCCCTAGGGACGACTGGCTACAACCACACAACCGATGCCTTGTCTGGGTGTATATTGGCCCCTGCGTCCCTGCATCACTCCGCCACCCTGTTTAATGCCACCTGTAAATCTGCAGCCAAACTCTCCCTATCTCTGCCCTGTATGTACGCAAGCACAATATCTGCAAATGTCAACATTCTACCCACACCTGGTCTCTCAATAGCTGCGATTTTGCTGGTGTAGACACTAAAGAGCACTGGGGACAAGGCAGATCCCTGCGGCAACTCAGGTGTAATCGTACAGGGATCAGAAGTCCAGGAACCCATGCGCAGTGCAATCTTCTTCTCATAGAGGATTGCCGTATCCCATCTAACAAGGCAAGGGCAGACCTCCTTGTCAAACAGTGTGTATATCAACCGATCATACCTGATCCCCTTATACGCATCCTCAAGGTCAAAAACTACCGCCACTGTCTCTTGTTTAATATTCATAAGACATTGAACTTCAATTTCGACAATCAAACAACCTTAACACGCTCTTTAATGCAACAGGTTTTCAAAAACAATTCAAAGTAAGTCAATAACATGAAGAAATCAATCATAGTTAAACAAGAAACATCACCATGAAATCCATTTCACATGTATGGGATAATATAATATTATTCGTGGTCATTAGTTACTTACAAAGACTTAACTGGTTCGGCCACCTAATGAAAATGAACCCAATATCGCCAGCAGCAAAAGCATACAACAATGACATGGAAACATCAATAGGTAAGGGAAGACCACGAAAAAGATGGATCGACGGAGTCATAAATAATAATTAAAAAAACTTTTAAAAAGCCCACCCTCTTAAAAACTCACAACATCTCAGCATACCAAGCGACCCAGCGAGCGCTAGTTCGTAAACCAATCATCAAACAAGTCTGCGACCCTAACAGCATAGAGTATATACACACTTTAACAGTTCTGGCAACTGTGGCGCGGCCGACACACCGCCCCCCCCCCCCCCCCATATCCTTTACAGGACATCGCAATCAACATCAGCATCTTTCAGCTGATTGTTGATTTCTTGGCAAGATTACGCTCAGTAGTTTGCCATTGGTTTCTGAGCGACCGGCTCACACACCCCGTAAGTTACTGACGCGGAGAGAACCGCTACCGATTCTCGCACATGTCACGTTACTCACGAGAGTATAAGAGATTACGGAGAAAGTCGTGTAACTGCTAGACCAGAGAGACCGGCGACACACAGGTTAGGGCGATCAAATCGTGCGAATCTCACGAACGGGATCGTAAGACATTGGACTGTCTCATCTTCCAGTTGGGTTCACTGTCCTCTCATGACCTCAGTTTCCAACATAATTTCATTTAACTTCCAACCCACCCCCCCACCCCTCCCCCCCCCCCTCTCCCCAAACCTTCGCCTCACACGGAACCCCCTCTAATCCCTGCAGTTGTATTTTTTCTTTTGCATATCCTTTTTTTTAACAGGACATCGACTCAACTCAACTGAACTCCACACCAGTGCGACGTTCAATATGTAAGCTATTTAAAAAAGATGGTTAAGGTGGTTAAAAGTGAAAAATGGGCAGAGGTATGCTGTATACTGTATGGGGCCAAACAAGAACACTGCAGGAAGCCAAAGAAGATTGATAAACCAACACAGAACTGGTGTCGTTAGACGCTACACGCTGCGGGATTTGCTGAGGAGGGGATCCGAGCACTTATGGACTAAATGGTTCTATGTGCATTGAGGATGATCTGTCGACTAATTAACTAACTAACTAACTAACTAACTAACTAACTAACTAACTAACTAACTAACTAACTAACTAACTAACTAACTCACTCACTCACTCACTCACTCACTCACTCACTCACTCACTCACTCACTCACTAAACTAACTAACTAACTCACTCACTCACTCACTAAACTAAACTAACTAACTAACTAACTAACTAACTAACTAACTAACTATGGTGGTGATAATGATAGTGATTATGATGGTGGTGCTGGTGCTGAGGATGACGATGATGGCAGTGGTGGTGGTGATTATGATGGTAGTGGTGGTGATGGTGATGATTGTGGTGGTGGTGATGGTGGAGATGATGGTGGTGGTGGTGATGGTGGAGATGACGATGATTACTTTGATGATGGTGGTGGTGATGATGGTGGTGGTGATGATGGTGGTGGTGATGATGGTGGAGGTGATGATGGTGGTGGTGATGATGGTAGTGGTGATGATGGTGGTGGTGATGATGGTAGTGTTGGTGGTGGTGATGATGGTGGAGGTGATGATGGTGGAGGTGATGATGGTGGTGGTGATAATGGTAGTGGTGGTGGAGGTGATGATGGTGGAGGTGATGATGGTAGTGGTGATGATGGTGGTGGTGATGATGGTAGTGGTGGTGGTGGTGATGATGGTGGAGGTGATGATGGTGGTGGTGATGATGGTGGTGGTGATGATGGTAGTGGTGGTGGAGGTGATGATGGTGGTGGTGATGATGGTGGTGGTGATGATGGTAGTGGTGGTGGTGGTGATGATGGTGGAGGTGATGATGGTGGTGGTGATGATGGTGGTGGTGATGATGGTAGTGTTGGTGGAGGTGATGATGGTGGAGGTGATGATAGTAGTGGTGATGATGGTGGTGGTGATGATGGTAGTGGTGGTGGTGGTGATGATGGTGGAGGTGATGATGGTGGTGGTGATGATGGTGGTGGTGATGATGGTAGTGGTGGTGGTGGTGATGATGGTGGAGGTGATGGTGATGATGGTGATGGAGGTGGTGATGATCATGATGATGGTAATGATGATGATGATGATATTGATGATGATGATGATGATGATGATGGTGTTCATGATGGTGATGATGATGGTGGTGGAGGTGATAGTGATGATGATGATGGTGATGATGATGGTTATGGTGGTGATGATGGTTATGGTGGTGATGATTATGGTAATGATGATGATGGTGGTGGTGATGATGATGGTGATGGAGGTAATGATGATGATGATGATGATGGTGATGGTGATGGTGGTGGTGATTATGATGGTGATGATGATGGTGATAATGATGATGATGGTTGTGGTGATGATGATGATGGTGATGGTGGTGGAGTGATGATGATGATGATGGTGATGGTGATGGTGGTGGTGATTATGATGGTGATGATGATGGTGATAATGATGATGATGGTTGTGGTGATGAAGATGATGGTGATGGTGGTGGAAGTGATGATGATGATGACGGTGATGATGATGATGGTGGAGGTGATGATTGTGGTGGTGATGATAATGGTGGAGGTGATGATGATGGTGGCGGTGATGATGATGGTGGTGGTGGTGATCATGATGGTGGTGGAGATGATGATGTTTATGACGATGATGATGATGGTGGTGGAGGTTATGATGATGGTGGTAGTGATGCTTGTGATGGTGGTGGTGATGGTGATGTGGTGGTGATGCGGATGGTGATGTATGGTGATGGTGGGTGGTGTGGTGATGTGATGGTGGTGATTAGTAACGCTGGTGATGGTGGTGTTGATTGTGATGTTGGTGGAGGTTGATGATGGTGGTGGTGATGATGATGGTGATGATGATGTTGAGATGATGGATGGTGGTGGTGGTGGTGATGGTGGTGTGAGTGATAGTAAACGATGGGATGGTGGTGTGTTGTGATGTTGGTGGAGGTGTGATGGTGGTGTGTTGGTGATGGTGATGATGGTGGTTGATGATGATGGTGGAGTGGTGATGATGATGGTGGGTTTGTGTGACTGAGTGGTGGTGGTGATTATGATGGTGGTGGTTGATGATGATGGTGGTGGTGATGATGATGATGGTGGTGGTGTTGATGATGTGGTGGTGTGTGATTTGATGGTGGTTGAGATGTTGGGGTGGTGAGATGGGTGGTGGTGGAAGTGATGATGTGATGGTGGGTGGTGGTGGTGGATGATGGATGGTGGTGGTGATGATTAGGGTGGTGATGATGATGGTGGGGTGGTGATGAGATGGTGGTGGTGGTGGTGATGATGATGGTGGTGGGGTGGTGATGATGATGGTGGTGGTGGTGGTGATGATGTGGTGGTGGTGATGGTGGTGGTGGTGAGTGATGAGTGAGGGGTGGTGGCTGTGATGGATGATGGTGGTGGTGTGATGATGATGGTGGTGGTGATGGTGTGGTGATGATGATGTGGTGGTGGTGATGATGATGAGGTGGTGTGTGATGATGATTGGTGTTGGTGGATGATGGTGGTGGATGGGTGGTGATGATGATTGTGTGGTGGTGTTTGTGATGACTGGTGGTGGTGGATGATGATGGTGGTGGTGAGTGATGAAGGTGGATGATGGTGGTGATGAGGATGGTGTGTAGATGAGAGGGATGTGGTGATGATGATGGTGGTTGGTGGTGTGATGATGGTGGTGGTGATGATGATGGTGGTGGTGGTGATGATGGTGGTGGTGATGATGGTGATGATGATGGTGGTGGTGGTGATGATAATGGTGGTGATGATGATGATGGTGGTGGTGATGATGATGATGGTGGTGATGATGATGATGGTGGTGGTGATGATGGTGGTGGTGGTGATGATGATGGTGGTGGTGATGATGATGGTGGTGGTGATGATGATGGTGGTGGTGATGATGGTGATGATGATGGTGGTGGTGATGATGATGGTGGTGGTGGTGATGATGGTGGTGGTGGTGATGGTGATGATGATGGTGGTGGTGATGATGATGGTGGTGGTGGTGATGATGGTGGTGGTGATGATGGTGGTGGTGATCATGATTGTGGTGGAGGTGATGATGATGGTGGTGATGATGATGGTGGTGGTGGTGATGATGGTGGTGGTGGTGATCATGATTGTGGTGGTGGTGATGATGATGGTGATGCTGATGGTGATGATGATGATGATGGTGGTGGTGGTGATGGTGATGGTGGTGATAGTAACGCTGGTGATGGTGGTGTTGATTGTGATGTTGGTGGAGGTGATGATGGTGGTGGTGATGATGATGGTGATGATGATGGTGATGATGAT
>JACEFZ010006300.1:0-5000 GCA_014155875.1 Cepaea nemoralis | reverse complement strand
ATCTTCTCCTCAAGGCACATTTGAATGACCCAAAGTCAACATAAAAAAAAGATGCTTTCAAGAACATTCAGAGAGTAGTGCAGCAGAAACTTCGGCACATGCGGGACTCCTGGCTGAGCAGCAAAGCTGATGAAATTCAGGGCTTTGCTGACAGACACGATATGAAAAACTTCTACGACTCACTGAAAGCGGTCTATGGTCCTTCATCACCAGGCATAGTTCCCCTCCTCAGTGCAGATGGGGGAACATTGGTCACCGATAAGAAAGAAATCCTCCAACGCTGGGCAGAGCATTTCAGCAAAATCTTAAATGCAACTTCCTTCTTCGATGATGAAACCATCAATTGCCTTCCTCAAGTTCCCACCAATGAGACTCTTGATGACCTGCCAACCATAGTGGAAATAAACAAAGCCATCCAGCAACTCTCCAGCGGCAAGGCACCTGGTCCTGACTCCATCCCAGCAGAGATATACAAGGCAGGTGGGCCGGTCCTAACAGAGCAGCTTCACCGAGTCTTCACAAACATATGGATGAACGAGACCATGCCACAAGATTTTAAGGACGCGTCAATAGTCCACCTTTACAAACGTAAAGGAAACCGCCAATCCTGTGACAACCACCGAGGCATCTCCTTGCTTTCAATTGCAGGGAAGATACTCGCCAGAATTCTTCTCAATCGCCTCACAGCCCATCTCGATCAAGGTCTTCTTCCTGAGAGTCAATGTGGCTTCAGAAAAGAACGTGGAACTGTTGACATGATTTTCGCTGCGAGGCAGCTGCAAGAGAAATGTCAGGAACAGAACTGTGAAATGTTCTCCACTTTCATTGACCTTACCAAGGCTTTTGATACAGTCAGCAGAGAAGGACTGTGGAAGATTATGGCAAAATATGGCTGTCCACGAAAGTTTGTCCAAATAGTGCGGCTATTTCATGACGGCATGCAGGCAAGAGTACAGGAAAATGGTGAGCTGTCTGAACCCTTTCCTGTCACCAATGGAGTGAAGCAAGGATGTGTCCTGGCACCAACACTGTTCAGCCTCATGTTTTCAGCCATGTTGATGAATGCCTTCGAGAACGACGACATTGGAATAGACATCAACTACCGTATGGATGGAAAGTTATTCAATCTCAGAAGGCTGAAAGCTAAAACCAAAATTAACAGTGGCACAGTCAGAGAGCTCCTGTTTGCTGATGATTGCGCTCTATACGCCAACTCAGAGGCGGACATGCAACATAACGTTTCAGCTTTCTCACATGCCTGTGCCAACTTTGGGCTCAATATCAACTTGGAGAAGACTGTAGTTATGTACCAGCCAGCTCCAGGGAATAATCACACTGTGCCGAATATCAAAGTGAATGATCATAGACTAAGTGTTGTGGACAAATTACCTATCTTGGCAGCACCGTGTCACAAGCTGCCACAATCGATGACGAAGTGAATGCAAGAATCTCCAAGGCCAGTGCAGCCTTTGGCAGACTGTACAAGAATGTATGGGACAGAACTGGAATAAGCCTGCAAACAAAGCTAAAAGTCTACAAAGCAGTTGTATTATCCACACTGCTATATGCTTGTGAAACCTGGACTGTTTATCAGCGACACGCTAGGAAATTAAACCACTTCCACACAGTCTGCCTAAGGAAGCTACTGAAGATTAAATGGCAAGACAAGATTCCAGACACTGAAGTCCTAGAAAGAGCATCCATGCCCAGTATCCACACTCTACTGATGAAGAATCAGATTCGCTGGGCTGGTCACTTGACTCGCATGCCAGATCACAGGCTCCCTAAACGAATTTTTTACAGCGAACTGCGTTGTGGTAAACGCTCCCAAGGTGGCCAGAGGAAACGTTTTAAAGACACTCTGAAAATTTCACTGAATGCTTTTGGAATTCATCATGACACCTGGGAGGCTGCAGCCAGAGACCGAAATTCGTGGCGTGCATCATTGCGCAAAGGTGCAGTTATATGTGAGGCAACCAGGACTGCAAGAGCTGTGAAGAAAAGGCAGGACAGAAAAACCACTGCAGGAAATCCTCCTCCAGAGACGTCAAGCATTCTTTGTCCACATTGTCAAAGAACATTTCGAGCCAAAATAGGCCTTATCAGCCATCTTAGAACCCACGGCTCCACACCTTCAACCCCACTGGATGAAATGAATGGTCATCATCATTCTTGATGGACAAACAACAACAACAAAAAAAAAGGATATGCAAAGGAAAAAATACAACTGCAGGGATTAGAGGGGGTTCCGTGTGAGGCGAAGGTTTGGGGAGAGGGGGGGGGGAGGGGGGGAGGGTTGGAAGTTAAATGAAATTATGTTGGAAACTGAGGTCATGAGAGGACAGTGAACCCAACTGGAAGATGAGACAGTCCAATGTCTTACGATCCCGTTCGTGAGATTCGCACGATTTGATCGCCCTAACCTGTGTGTCGCCGGTCTCTCTGGTCTAGCAGTTACACGACTTTCTCCGTAATCTCTTATACTCTCGTGAGTAACGTGACATGTGCGAGAATCGGTAGCTGTTCTCTCCGCGTCAGTAACTTACGGGGTGTGTGAGCCGGTCGCTCAGAAACCAATGGCAAACTACTGAGCGTAATCTTGCCAAGAAATCAACAATCAGCTGAAAGATGCTGATGTTGATTGCGATGTCCTGTAAAGGATATGGGGGGGGGGGGCGGTGTGTCGGCCGCGCCACAGTTGCCAGAACTGTTAAAGTGTGTATATACTCTATGCTGTTAGGGTCGCAGACTTGTTTGATGATTGGTTTACGAACTAGCGCTCGCTGGGTCGCTTGGTATGCTGAGATGTTGTGAGTTTTTAAGAGGGTGGGCTTTTTAAAGTTTTTTTTAATTATTATTTATGACTCCGTCGATCCATCTTTTTCGTGGTCTTCCCTTACCTATTGATGTTTCCATGTCATTGTTGTATGCTTTTGCTGCTGGCGATATTGGGTTCATTTTCATTAGGTGGCCGAACCAGTTAAGTCTTTGTAAGTAACTAATGACCACGAATAATATTATATTATCCCATACATGTGAAATGGATTTCATGGTGATGTTTCTTGTTTAACTATGATTGATTTCTTCATGTTATTGACTTACTTTGAATTGTTTTTGAAAACCTGTTGCATTAAAGAGCGTGTTAAGGTTGTTTGATTGTCGAAATTGAAGTTCAATGTCTTATGAATATTAAACAAGAGACAGTGGCGGTAGTTTTTGACCTTGAGGATGCGTATAAGGGGATCAGGTATGATCGGTTGATATACACACTGTTTGACAAGGAGGTCTGCCCTTGCCTTGTTAGATGGGATACGGCAATCCTCTATGAGAAGAAGATTGCACTGCGCATGGGTTCCTGGACTTCTGATCCCTGTACGATTACACCTGAGTTGCCGCAGGGATCTGCCTTGTCCCCAGTGCTCTTTAGTGTCTACACCAGCAAAATCGCAGCTATTGAGAGACCAGGTGTGGGTAGAATGTTGACATTTGCAGATATTGTGCTTGCGTACATACAGGGCAGAGATAGGGAGAGTTTGGCTGCAGATTTACAGGTGGCATTAAACAGGGTGGCGGAGTGATGCAGGGACGCAGGGGCCAATATACACCCAGACAAGGCATCGGTTGTGTGGTACTCCCTGGATTACCGGATCGTCAAGGCAGATGGTTAAATGGATCTCCTCTTAGTAGAGAGAGTAAGTTGAAGTACTTGGGTATTACCTTTGACAGGTGTTTGTCTTATAAAGATAATGTGGAGGCTTTGGTGGTGAAGGCTGTTATGAGAGTTAATGCATTGAGGGCTATGGCAGCAACTGGAGTAGAGCAGAGGATGCTGTACAGGCTCTTTCAGCAGTAATAATTTCTGTCAGTGAGTATGGTTTGGGGCTCCTGACAGTATCAAAGAGCCAGCTTGAAAGGTTGGAGCGCATGAGAGATGCAAGCATGCGGGTGATCCTGGGGTGCACAAAGGACACACCAATTATATGTATGAGGCATATCCTGGTGCTGTCAACAAAGGCGGTTAGGCATAGGGTCCTTCAGGCCAAATGGTACCTGAGAGTTGCTGCAGATAGGAATCACCCCTTGCATGAAGCCGTGGATATAGTCAAGGGTCATAGACTAAGACAAGGCAGGTCCTGGATGGCACAGGCAGAACTTTCTATACGGCAGGTGTGTGATCTAGAGACTATCAATCATGAAAAAAGAGTTAGTTAAAGTACCGGCAGACAGGACGGACTGGAACAATGTACTAGTAACACTGGGTTGCGAGTGCAGAGAAAGGGCAGCGGGCCGCATTGGGTTCGAGATGCAACAACTGATCCAGAGTAATACATTTCAAGGTGAGATAGTGATCTATACTGATGGGTTAGTGGTGAGAAACAGACGTAGTGGTCATGAGAATGGAGGTGGAAGCAGTCATACCGGCATTCCGTTGGTTACAGGAGACCACTGCAACACACATTGTCTTCATCACGGACTCAAAAAGTATGCTTAGTAAAGTCGAGAAAGGAATGTTTCGTGTGGAAAGGATCACTTCGCTTCAGAGGTCACATATTGTAAAAATTGTATGAGTTTTCTACCCTTGCCATGCAGGAGTGCTGAGAGATATAAAGTTAAAATAGTGTTTGTTTTGTTTTTGGTTTTTTTTTTTTCATATCCTTTACAGGACACCGCTGTCAACACCAGCATCTTTCAGCTGTATGTTTATTTCTTGGCAAGATTACGCTCAGTAGTTTCCCATTGCTTTCTGAGCGGCCGGCTCACATACCCCGGAAGTTACCGATGCGATTCGAACCACTGCTGATTCTCACCGTCATCACGTTACCCAAGAGAGTATACGAGATTACGGAGAAAAGTCATAACCTCTAAGCCACGAAGCCGGCAAAATAGTATTACGTTTGTTAAACTGAACATTCCAAATTATAGGTTGAAAATAGTACTACATTTTAACACTCCCCAAATATAACGTTAAAACAGTCCTACACTTTTAATGAACACTCCCC
>JACEFZ010006299.1:0-36875 GCA_014155875.1 Cepaea nemoralis | reverse complement strand
GGGGGAAAAACTTTGGCGTTGAGGGATCTCCGTAGTTGTCTCACTGAGTAAAGCCCCAAATAGTGCTTACCATCTGTCCATTGCTGTTTCTTATCAGTGATGACTTCTCCGTCAAGGTTTTAATGTGCACTTTTTTGATCACTGACCACAAGCTTTCTTTATTCTCAACATGTTCTTATGTCTCCCTTATCACTTGCGATTTGAATGGATCACATACCTTGATCCAATAATCATTTCCCACACGCCTGGCAGCCTTTTGCAATCCTTCCTAGTTTGCCTTAACTAAACTCAGAGTGTTACGCGTTGGTCTTTCCTTGTTTCTTAAGAGAGCTTTCTTTTCTTATCAATCAGGGGTTTGCAGAGTCTCGCTTTTGGCCGCAAACCAGCCCTGCCTCTTATGATCCACAGTGCCGTAAACCCCTACGGCGTTTTATAAAGATTTTCCCTTTAAATTTTGACCCACTTTTCATTTACTGTACAATTTTGGTGTATCAGTGAAAGCATCTTCAAGTTGCTGTTGAAACTGAAAGCACTTTTCAGGATCATGAGTGTTAATAAATTAATCCGTGGGCTAGATTTGTGTTTAGCTGTGTAGATTTCTCTTGGTCTCAGTAACCCTTGCAACAACCAAAGAATGATCCGATCACAGTCAGCACTGTGGTAACTACGAGTCAATGATATATGGTTCAGATGTTGTCCCCGTGTGATGATGAAGTCCAGCTGGTGCCAATGGCCGGATCTTGGATGTTTCCATGTGACCTTATGCATCTCTTTTGTTTAAAAAAAGAGTTTGTAATACATAGGTCATTACTGGTGCAATGCTCCAGCAGCCTTTGCCCATTTTCATTCATGCGACCGATGTTGTATTTTCCAAGGCACACTGGCCATGAACTTGAGTCCTTGCCCACACGAGCATTGAAATCACCGAGCATATAAATGTTAGTCAGATTTGGAACTGCCTTGATCACGGAGTCTAACTCCTCATAGAAAAAAGTCCTTCACATCATCAGGGGAAATCGAGTGTCGGTGCATATGCAGTAATAAGGTGGCAACTGCCTAACACCCTTAATTGGCTGAAACTGTCCCACTTCATTATCAATCCTTATTGCAGCTTGTTGTTTCCAATATATGTTTTTTATAAGTCTAATGTCTTTCCATCAATTTATAGATCTGCAAGCATATCCACCATGTTGACATGTCTAACGCTATCAAAAGCCTTTGTGTAGTCAATAAAGCAAAGATGTATATCCTTGTTTACTTCTATAGCACGTTCAATAACTGTTCGCAGCATATACACAGCATTTACTGTACCCTTTCCTTCTACAAACCCGCATTGTTCTTCCCCTATTTCAGGTTGTATCTTCTTCCTCATTCTTTGCATGATAATTCTTAGCAAAATCTTTGTGATGTGACTCATTATACTAATTGTTCTATGTTGATCACATTCCAAGGTTCCTGATTTCTTTGAGATTGCAATAAATATAGAGTTACATAATTCAGGAGTATCTCCAGTATCATATAATGTGTTCAGCAGTCTGGTGACTTGATCTATTCCAAATTCTTCTAAAGCTTAATCATTTCTGTTGTGATGTTATCTGCATCCGGGGGCCTTGCCAGCTTTCATATGCTTAAGAACATTTCGAACCTCCATCTCCAAAATTGGCGGTCCTTCATTATTAAATCTAATATCATACTGTTCGTCTCTTTTATCATCATAAAGGTGTTTCACATAATCTGTCCATACCTGTAGAATCTGGTCTTTTTCTATTATGATTTTGCCATCTTCAGTTTTTAGACACCCTGTTGATGTACTTGTTCTTTTATTAGTAAGTTCCTGAATTCGTATTGTGCACTAATTTGGTATTTTGACTGTTGTGTTGGCTTTCAATTTCTAAGCACTTTTCCTCAAGCCATGCTTCTTCTGCCTCCTTACATAATGTTCTGACTTGTCTGTGAATTTCTTCATATTTGACAGAATTATTTTTGTTGAGTCTTCTTGTTTCCATGAGGTGTAAAATTTCTTCAGTCATCCATTTCTTACGACCCACCTTCTTTAATTTTGGAATAGTTGTTTCTGCAGCCACATTGATTGAATTCTTCAACGTTTCCCATTGATCATCCACATCCTGGAATAGGATCTCTAGATCAGACAAAATTTCGAATCTGTTCTGTACTTCTATGTTGAATTTGTTTTGTATTTCCTTGTCATTTCTCAATGTACACAAATCATATTTAGTGTTTCCTGTTATATACTTGACTTTCTTCAACTTTATCCTCAATGTTCCTGTGAGTAATCTGTGGTCACTATAACAATCAGCACTGGGAACTGTTTTTGCTATTGTTAATGCGTTTCTAAATCTTCTGCTAATGAGAATGTAGTCAATCTGGTTTCTAATCCTGCTATCAGGACTCCTCCATGTCCATAATCTTCTAGGGTGTTGTTTGAACCAGGTGTTTCCTACAATCATTTCCTGTTCTTTTGCCCACTCTACGAGTCTGTATCCTCTTTCATTTCTCTCTCCTAAACTACCATATGTGCAGTCATATCATTTCCCAAGTTCTATAGGGTTAAAATGAGAATGGTACGGCGGAAGTCTCAAGCACCCATGACGATGCTCTTCTATCAACTTGTCGATTTGATATTTCTTGCTTTTTGGCGTCGCTTTTACAAGGGACAACAATTCTAGCTAGAAATAGGTTTCTGGAAATGGTATGTTTTCCATTCGGAGTCATATCTTTATTGCTCCCTTTGTGCTCGATGCTGTAGGTATTTTGTCTTCTTGGGCACCAACATTGATATCATGCATTGTCCATAATTGGACACGACGGTCTATCTAGTGATGGAAGCACAGTATTCTCGAGCCAATCTCTAAATACATTACCATTCATCTTATGATAATCCATATTGTCTGTATGCTTTGATACGAACACGAGCCCAGCATTCTGTTGTAAGTCATTATGCGTATTACCAGCATGGTCCATGACCAAAAGCTGTCCTATACTACTGGGCACATATCGCTTTATCTGTCCATCCACTTATTGCCATTCCTTATCACTTGTGTGGTGCGCATTGATCCACATTTCATCCAAACACACTATGCCATAATTTTCTTTGCGCATTTCCCTTATATTCACGTAGGTATCTGCTTCTCATGGCTCCTAAATTCGGTTGCTCGCAAAGATTATTTCTACCGCCTTTGTACTTTCAAATAGTGAAGATAATGTCCTTATAATTTTCCACAAAGTTGTTTTGGATAGCTCTATGTTATTGCTCTTTCTGAACCAAACCCTAATGTTTTCTTACAGTCACTGTTTCTTTGGCATCCAGCATTTTTATAATGCTGGATAATAATAGATATAAAATCCAAAATTTTTATAATTTTAGGAGTCTCCGTGGTGAAGTGGTCAAGCCTTTTGACTCGGACTCCAAAGGTCGTGGGTTCGATTCCGGGCCGCATCCTTCGGTTCACGAGTTAAATTTTTCGGAGACTTCTGTGGGTCGTCGCTAGAGCTGCGGAGTTCGTGCTTTGTGCGATGCTTTCCGCGCTGCGGAAAGAGACCAAGTCATATGGGATAGAACCCGGTGCAATGAAGTCGACCCAGTCGAATTTTAAGCGACTTTTTAAAGCATTTTTATAATAGCTCGCCTTATGACATCTTTGTCAAAGCTGTCTACAATAATCTTTCTACCTACCGTTTTGTTATTACGTGGTGGTTTAATTCCAGATTCTTGCACCCATCGACGAAATTACCGTTTACTCAAACCCAATGCATGCACTGTTCTTTTTTCGGAATTTGTAATAGTATAAAACAGTTTCCTGCGATCAGCTTCTTGACAAAATGTGTGTACAACTTCATAGCGATTCTTTGAAGTGTAAAATTTCGCATTAAATCCCATTGAAAATTATTCACACATTTAAATGTTAGCGATAAGTGGTAAGATTTTAAAAAAAAACAACATATTAATCAGGTTTCACGAAATAACCCACATTTTGAGACTCCTCTGAACAGTCCTAGTTTTAACAACGCGGGGAGTTGGCATAAGGCCAATGCCTTCAAAACACGTACAATATTCAACACTGATTGTCTGGCTACGCTGTAATACATTTAAAATTATGAATTTCATCTCAGACACGTAAATTATATACCGCATATAAACAAACTTTGAAATCTGTTGTAAAATCTCCAGAACAAAAATTTTTTTGTTGGGTGCATAATTTCCCCTCAGTTGGTTACTGAGATATGGATGTTTATATTGGGGGGAAAAAAAAAAAAAGACTATAGGCGGCTGCACCTCCAAGAGATACGCGCACCTAGTCTAGCATCTGCGGTCGGCGTGGCTGACATGTTAACGGGCTTAATATATCTCGTCATGACGTTTCAATAGACCAAAATAATTCAATTTTCTTTGTCTTATTGTAACCAGCCTTCTTCAATATCCAGTTCTTGTCGTATGGATGCATTTGTTCTTTTCTGTATCCAAGACATTTCCAGAACCCCTCTATAACATTTTAATTCAAAGGTAGTTATGCGCTGTTCAGCTGTGTCAAAAACTAGAAAAAGCAAACTCGAAAATATGCTCCTTGAAATGTCCTCATTGTGCCACAGTGACGAAACAGTGCAGCTAACTTGTTTTATGATGACGCCGCGAAATGACAAATACAATGTTGACTGCTGCTTTCTCTGAGGTCAGCATGGCTGAATGAAGAAAAGCGCACGTTCTTATAATCCGGTGTGCTGATGTTAGGGTAGCGGGTTCAACGCCAACATTGGTCGTTGTAGACTAAACTGCTGACGTCTCGTCCTTGACATTGGGGACGTCAATTATCGGAGTGGGTTCGCCTGATGGCGAGGAACACTGGTAATAAGGAAAGCTAATCCACATGCAAAAAGTAATCCAGTGCACGTGAATGGATTACGCTAGAGCTCAAAGCGATCGAAGGGAACCCAAAAACCATGGTTGTTTCTGTGGATATATTCATGTTGACGTCTGAAGGTGACAGAAAAACCATGGTTGTTTCTGTGGATATATTCATGTTGACGTCTGAAGGTGACAGAAAAACCATGTTGTTTCTGTGGATATATTCATGTTGACGTCTGAAGGTGACAGAAAAACCATGGTTTTTCTGTGGTATTATTCAGTGACGTCTGAAGGTGACAGAAAAACCATGGTTGTTCTGTGATATATCATGTTGACGATCTGAAGGTGACAGAAAAACCATGGTTGTTTCTGTGGATATATTCATGTTGACGTCTGAAGGTGACAGAAAAAACCATGGTTGTTCTGTGGATATATTTCATGTTGACGTCTGAAGGTGACAGAAAAAACCATGGTTGTTTCTGTGGATATATTCATGTGACGTCTGAAGGTGACAGAAAAACCATGGTTGTTTCTGTGGATATATTCATGTTGACGTCTGAAGGTGACAGAAAAACCATGGTTGTTTCTGTGGATATATTCATGTTGACGTCTGAAGGTGACAGAAAAACCATGGTTGTTTCTGTGGATATATTCATGTTGACGTCTGAAGGTGACAGAAAAACCATGGTTGTTTCTGTGGATATATTCATGTTGACGTCTGAAGGTGACAGAAAAACCATGGTTGTTTCTGTGGATATATTCATGTTGACGTCTGAAGGTGACAGAAAAACCATGGTTGTTTCTGTGGATATATTCATGTTGACGTCTGAAGGTGACAGAAAAACCATGGTTGTTTCTGTGGATATATTCATGTTGACGTCTGAAGGTGACAGAAAAACCATGGTTGTTTCTGTGGATATATTCATGTTGACGTCTGAAGGTGACAGAAAAACCATGGTTGTTTCTGTGGATATATTCATGTTGACGTCTGAAGGTGACAGAAAAACCATGGTTGTTTCTGTGGATATATTCATGTTGACGTCTGAAGGTGACAGAAAAACCATGGTTGTTTCTGTGGATATATTCATGTTGACGTCTGAAGGTGACAGAAAAACCATGGTTGTTTCTGTGGATATATTCATGTTGACGTCTGAAGGTGACAGAAAAACCATGGTTGTTTCTGTGGATATATCATGTTGACGTCTGAAGGTGACAGAAAAACCATGGTTGTTTCTGTGGATATATTCATGTTGACGTCTGAAGGTGACAGAAAAACCATGGTTGTTTCTGTGGATATATTCATGTTGACGTCTGAAGGTGACAGAAAAACCATGGTTGTTTCTGTGGATATATTCATGTTGACGTCTGAAGGTGACAGAAAAACCATGGTTGTTTCTGTGGATATATTCATGTTGACGTCTGAAGGTGACAGAAAAACCATGGTTGTTTCTGTGGATATATTCATGTTGACGTCTGAAGGTGACAGAAAAACATGGTTGTTTCTGTGGATATATTCATGTTGACGTCTGAAGGTGACAGAAAAACCATGGTTGTTTCTGTGGATATATTCATGTTGACGTCTGAAGGTGACAGAAAAACCATGGTTGTTTCTGTGGATATATTCATGTTGACGTCTGAAGGTGACAGAAAAACCATGGTTGTTTCTGTGGATATATTCATGTTGACGTCTGAAGGTGACAGAAAAACCATGGTTGTTTCTGTGGATATATTCATGTTGACGTCTGAAGGTGACAGAAAAACCATGGTTGTTTCTGTGGATATATTCATGTTGACGTCTGAAGGTGACAGAAAAACCATGGTTGTTTCTGTGGATATATTCATGTTGACGTCTGAAGGTGACAGAAAAACCATGGTTGTTTCTGTGGATATATTCATGTTGACGTCTGAAGGTGACAGAAAAACCATGGTTGTTCTGTGGATATATTCATGTTGACGTCTGAAGGTGACAGAAAAACCATGGTTGTTTCTGTGGATATATTCATGTTGACGTCTGAAGGTGACAGAAAAAACCATGGTTGTTTCTGTGGATATATTCATGTTGACGTCTGAAGGTGACAGAAAAACCACGGTTGTTTCTGTGGATATATTCATGTTGACGTCTGAAGGTGACAGAAAAACCACGGTTGTTTCTGTGGATATATTCATGTTGACGTCTGAAGGTGACAGAAAAACCATGGTTGTTTCTGTGGATATATTCATGTTGACGCCTGAAGGTGACAGAAAAACCAGGGTTTGTTTCTGTGGATATATTCATGTTGACGTCAAGGTGACAGAAAAACCATGGTTGTTTCTGTGGATATATTCATGTTGACGTCTGAAGGTGACAGAAAAACCATGGTTGTTTCTGTGGATATATTCATGTTGACGTCTGAAGGTGACAAAAAAACCCATGGTTGTTTCTGTGGATATATTCATGTTGACGTCTGAAGGTGACAAAAAAACCATGGTTGTTTCTGTGGATATTTTCATGTTGACGTCTGAAGGTGACAGAAAAACCAGGGTTTTTTCTGTGGATATATTCATGTTGACGTCTGAAGGTGACAAAAAAACCCATGGTTGTTTCTGTGGATATATTCATGTTGACGTCTGAAGGTGACAGAAAAACCATGGTTGTTTCTGTGGATATATTCATGTTGACGTCTAAAGGTGACAGAAAAACCATGGTTTTTTCTGTGGATATATTCATGTGACGTCTGAGGTGACAGAAAAACCATGGTTGTTTCTGTGGATATATTCATGTTGACGTCTGAAGGTGGCAGAAAAACCATGGTTGTTTCTGTGGATATATTCGTTGACGTCTGAAGGGGGCAAAAAAAACCATGGTTGTTTCTGTGGAAAATTTTCATGTTGACGTCTGAAGGTGACAGAAAAACCAGGGTTTGTTTTGTGGATATATTCATGTTGACGTCTGAAGGTGAAGAAAAACCATGGTTTTTTCTGGGGATATATATGTTGACGTCTGAAGGTGACAGAAAAACCATGGTTTTTTCTGTGGATATATTCATGTGACGTCTGAAGGTGACAGAAAAACCATGGTTGTTTCTGTGGATATATTCATGTTGACGTCTGAAGGTGACAGAAAAACCATGGTGTTTCTGTGGATATATTCATGTTGACGTCTGAAGGTGACAGAAAAACCATGGTTGTTTCTGTGGATATATTCATGTTGACGTCTGAAGGTGACAGAAAAACCATGGTTGTTTCTGTGGATATTTTTCATGTTGACGTCTGAAGGTGACAAAAAAACCATGGTTGTTTCTGTGGATATATTCATGTTGACGTCTGAAGGTGCAGAAAAACCATGGTTGTTTCTGTGGATATATTCATGTTGACGTCTGAAGGGGGCAGAAAAACCATGGTTTTTTCTGTGGATATATTCATTTTGACGTTGAAGGTGACAAAAAACCATGGTTGTTTCTGTGGATATATTCATGTTGACGTCTGAAGGTGACAGAAAAACCATGGTTGTTTCTGTGGATATATTCATTTGACGTCTGAAGGTGACAAAAAAACCCATGGTTGTTTCTGTGGATATATTCATGTTGACGTCTAAAGGGTGACAGAAAAACCATGGTTGTTTCTGGGGGTATATCATGTTGACGTCTGAAGGTGACAGAAAAACCAGGGTTTTGTTTCTGTGGATATATTCATGTTGACGTCTGAAGGTGCAGAAAAACCATGGTTTTTCTGGGATATATTCATGTTGACGTCTGAAGGGGGCAGAAAAACCATGGTTGTTTTTTGGGATATATTCATTTTGACGTCTGAAGGTGACAAAAAAACCCATGGTTGTTTCTGTGGATATATTCATGTTGACGTCTAAAGGGTGACAGAAAAACCAGGGTTTGTTTCTGTGGATATATTCATGTTGACGTCTGAAGGTGACAGAAAAACCATGGTTGTTTCTGTGGATATATTCATGTTGACGTCTGAAGGTGACAGAAAAACCATGGTTGTTTCTGTGGATATATTCATGTTGACGTCTGAAGGTGCAGAAAAACCTGGTTGTTTCTGTGGATATATTCATTTTGACGTCTGAAGGTGAAGAAAAACCATGGTTGTTTCTGTGGTATATTCATGTTGACGTCTGAAGGTGACAGAAAAACCATGGTTGTTTCTGTGGATATATTCATTTTGACGTCTGAAGGTGACAGAAAAACCATGGTTGTTTCTGTGGATATATTCATGTTGACGTCTGAAGGTGACAAAAAAACCATGGTTGTTTCTGTGGATATTTCATTTTGAGTCTGAAGGTGACAGAAAAACCATGGTTGTTTCTGTGGATATATTCATGTTGACGCTGAAGGTGACAGAAAAACCATGGTTGTTTCTGTGGATATATTCATGTTGACGCCTGAAGGTGACAGAAAAACCATGGTTGTTTCTGTGGATATATTCATGTTGACGTCTGAAGGTGACAGAAAAACCATGGTTGTTTCTGTGGATATATTCATGTTGACGCCTGAGGTGACAGAAAAACCATGGTTGTTTCTGTGGATATATTCATGTTGACGCCTAAAGGTGACAGAAAAACCATGGTTGTTTCTGTGGAATATTCATGTTGACGTCTGAAGGTGACAGAAAAACCATGGTTGTTTCTGTGGATATATTCATGTTGACGTCTGAAGGTGACAGAAAAACATGGTTGTTTCTGTGGATATATTCATTTTGACGTCTGAAGGTGACAGAAAAACATGGTTGTTTCTGGGGGTATATTCATGTTGACGTCTGAAGGTGACAGAAAACCATGGTTTTTTTGTGGATATATTCATGTTGACGTCTGAAGGTGACAAAAAAACCATGGTTGTTTCTGTGGTATATTCATGTTGACGTCTGAAGGTGACAGAAAAACCAGGGTTTGTTTCTGTGGATATTTCATGTTGACGTCTGAAGGTGACAGAAAAACCATGGTTTTTTCTGTGATATTTTCATGTTGACGTCTGAAGGTGACAGAAAAACCATGGTTGTTTCTGTGGAATATTCATGTTGACGTCTGAAGGTGACAGAAAAACCATGGTTTTTTCTGTGGAATTTTCATGTTGACGTCTGAAGGTGACAGAAAAACCATGGTTGTTTCTGGGATATATTCATGTTGACGTCTGAAGGGGGCAGAAAAACCATGGTTGTTTCTGTGGATATATTCATGTTGACGTCTGAAGGTGACAAAAAAACCCATGGTTGTTTCTGTGGATATTTATTTTGACGTCTGAAGGTGACAAAAAAACCATGGTTGTTTCTGTGGATATATTCATGTTGACGTCTGAAGGTGACAGAAAAACCATGGTTGTTTTTGGATATATTCATGTTGAGTCTGAAGGTGACAAAAAACCATGGTTGTTTCTGTGGATATATTCATGTTGACGTCTGAAGGTGACAGAAAAACCATGGTTGTTTCTGGGGATATATTCATGTTGACGTCTGAAGGTGACAAAAAAAACCATGGTTGTTCTGTGGATATATTCATGTTGACGTCTGAAGGTGACAGAAAAACCATGGTTGTTTCTGTGGATATATTCATGTTGACGTCTGAAGGTGACAGAAAAACCATGGTTTTTTCTGGGGGTATATTCATGTTGACGTCTGAAGGTGACAGAAAAACCATGGTTGTTTTGTGGATATATTCATGTTGACGTCTGAAGGTGACAAAAAAACCATGGTTTTTTGGGATATATTCATGTTGACGTCTGAAGGTGACAGAAAAACCATGGTTGTTTCTGTGGATATATTCATGTTGACGTCTGAAGGTGACAGAAAAACCATGGTTGTTTCTGTGGATATTTCATGTTGACGTCTGAAGGTGACAGAAAAACCAGGGTTGTTTCTGTGGATATATTCATGTTGACGTCTGAAGGTGACAAAAAAAACCATGGTTGTTTCTGTGGATATATTCATGTTGACGTCTGAAGGTGACAGAAAAACCATGGTTGTTTCTGTGGATATATTCATGTTGACGTCTGAAGGGGGCAGAAAAACCAGGGTTTGTTTCTGTGGATATATTCATGTTGACGTCTGAAGGTGACAGAAAAACCTGGTTGTTTCTGTGGATATATTCATGTTGACGTCTGAAGGTGACAAAAAAAACCATGGTTGTTTCTGTGGATATATTCATGTTGACGTCTGAAGGTGACAGAAAAACCATGGTTGTTTCTGTGGAATATTCATGTTGACGTCTGAAGGTGACAAAAAAACCATGGTTGTTTCTGTGGATATATTCATGTTGACGTCTGAAGGTGACAGAAAAACCATGGTTGTTTCTGTGGATATATTCATGTTGACGTCTGAAGGTGACAGAAAAACCATGGTTGTTTCTGTGGATATATTCATGTTGACGTCTGAAGGTGACAGAAAAAAGGGTTTGTTTCTGTGGATATATTCATGTTGACGTCTGAAGGTGACAAAAAAAACATGGTTGTTTCTGGGATATATCATGTTGACGTCTGAAGGTGACAGAAAAACCATGGTTGTTTCTGTGGATATATTCATTTTGAGTCTGAAGGTGACAAAAAAACCAGGTTGTTTCTGTGGATATTTTCATGTTGACGTCTGAAGGTGACAGAAAAACCATGGTTTTTTCTGTGGATATTTCATGTTGACGTCTGAAGGTGACAGAAAAACCATGGTTTTTTTCTGTGGATATTCATTTTTGACGTCTGAAGGTGACAGAAAAACCAGGGTTTGTTTCTGTGGATATTTCATGTTGACGTCTGAAGGTGAAGAAAAACCAGGGTTGTTTCTGTGGATATATTCATGTTGACGTCTGAAGGTGACAGAAAAACCATGGTTGTTTCTGTGGATATATTCATGTTGACGTCTGAAGGTGACAAAAAAAACCATGGTTGTTTCTGTGGATATATTCATGTTGACGTCTGAAGGTGACAGAAAAACCAGGGTTTGTTTCTGTGGATATATTCATGTTGACGTCTGAAGGTGACAGAAAAAACCATGGTTGTTTCTGTGGATATATTCATGTTGACGTCTGAAGGTGACAGAAAAACCATGGTTGTTTCTGTGGATATATTCATGTTGACGTCTGAAGGTGACAAAAAAACCATGGTTGTTTCTGTGGATATATTCATGTTGACGTCTGAAGGTGACAGAAAAACCAGGGTTTGTTTCTGTGGATATATTCATGTTGACGTCTGAAGGGGGCAGAAAAACCATGGTTGTTTCTGTGGATATATTCATGTTGACGTCTGAAGGTGACAGAAAAACCATGGTTGTTTCTGTGGATATATTCATGTTGACGTCTGAAGGTGACAGAAAAACCATGGTTTTTTTCTGTGGATATTTTCATGTTGACGTCTAAAGGTGACAAAAAAAACCCTGGTTTTTCTGTGGATATATTATGTTGACGTCTGAAGGTGACAGAAAAACCATGGTTTTTTCTGTGGATATATTCATGTTGACGTCTGAAGGTGACAAAAAAACCCATGGTTGTTTCTGTGGATATTTTCATGTTGACGTCTGAAGGTGACAGAAAAACCATGGTTGTTTCTGTGGATATATTCATGTTGACGTCTGAAGGTGCAGAAAAACCATGGTTTTTTTCTGGGGATAATTTTCATGTGACGTCTGAAGGGGGCAGAAAAACCATGGTTTTTTTCTGTGGATATTTCATGTGACGTCTGAAGGTGACAGAAAAAAACCATGGTTGTTTCTGGGATATATTCATGTTGACGTCTGAAGGTGACAGAAAAACCATGGTTGTTTCTGTGGATATATTCATGTTGACGTCTGAAGGTGACAGAAAAACCAGGGTTTGTTTCTGGGATATATTCATGTTGACGTCTGAAGGTGACAGAAAAACCATGGTTTTTTTCTGTGGATATTTTCATGTTGACGTCGAAGGTGACAAAAAAAACCATGGTTTTTTTCTGTGGATATATCATGTTGACGTCTGAAGGTGACAGAAAAACCATGGTTGTTTCTGTGGATATATTCATGTGACGTCTGAAGGTGACAGAAAAACCATGGTTGTTTCTGTGGATATATTCATGTTGACGTCTGAAGGTGACAGAAAAACCATGGTTGTTTCTGTGGATATTTTCAGTTGACGTCTGAAGGTGCAGAAAAACCATGGTTGTTTCTGTGGATATATTCATGTTGACGTCTGAAGGGGGCAGAAAAACCATGGTTTTTTCTGTGGATATATTCATGTTGACGTCTGAAGGTGACAGAAAAACCATGGTGTTTCTGTGGATATATTCATGTTGACGTCTAAAGGGTGACAGAAAAACCATGGTTTTTTCTGTGGATATATTCATGTTGACGTCTGAGGTGACAGAAAAACCATGGTTTTTTCTGTATATTTCATGTGGTTAAAGGGTGACAAAAAAAACCAGGGTTGTTTCTGTGGATATATTCATTTTGACGTTGGGTGCAAAAAAAAACATGGTGTTTCTGTGGATATATTCTGTTGACGTCTGAAGGTGACAAAAAACCCATGGTTTTTTCTTTTGGATATATTCATGTTGACGTCTGAAGTTGACAGAAAAACCATGGTTTTTTCTGTGGATATATTCATGTTGACGTCTGAAGGTGACAGAAAAAACCAGGGTTGTTTCTGTGGATATATTCATGTGACGTCTGAAGGTGACAAAAAAAACCATGGTTGTTTCTGTGGATATATTCATGTGGACGTCTGAAGGTGACAGAAAAACCAGGGTTGTTTCTGTGGATAATTCATGTTGACGTCTGAAGGTGACAAAAAAAAACCAGGGTTGTTTCTGTGGATATATTCATTTTGACGTCTGAAGGTGACAGAAAAACCATGGTTTTTTCTGTGGATATATTCAGTTGACGTCTGAAGGTGACAAAAAAAACCAGGGTTTGTTTCTGTGGATATATTCATGTTGACGTCTGAAGGTGACAGAAAAACCATGGTTGTTTCTGTGGATATATCATGTTGACGTCTGAAGGTGACAAAAAAACCCATGGTTGTTTCTGTGGATATATTCATTTTGACGTTGAAGGTGACAAAAAAACCAGGGTTTTCTGTGGATATTTTCATGTGACGTCTAAAGGTGACAGAAAAACCATGGTTGTTTCTGTGGATATATCATGTTGACGTCTGAAGGTGACAGAAAAACCATGGTTGTTTCTGTGGATATATTCATTGACGTCTGAAGGTGACAGAAAAACCATGGTTGTTTCTGGGATATATTCATGTTGACGTCTGAAGGTGACAGAAAAAAAACCATGGTTTTTCTGTGGATATTTTCATGTTGACGTCTGAAGGTGACAAAAAAACCAGGGTTTGTTTCTGTGGAATATTCATGTTGACGTCTGAAGGTGACAGAAAAACCATGGTTGTTTCTGTGGATATATTCTGTGACGTCTGAAGGTGACAGAACAAACCATGGTTGTTTCTGTGGATATATTCATGTTGACGTCTGAAGGTGACAGAAGAACCATGGTTGTTTCTGTGGATCTATTCATGTTGACGTCTGAAGGTGACAGAAAAACCATGGTTGTTTCTGTGGATATATCATGTTGACGTCTGAAGGTGACAGAAAAACCATGGTTGTGTCTGTGGATATATTCATGTTGACGTCTGAAGGTGACAGAAAACCATGGTTGTTTCTGTGGATATATTCATGTTTGAACGTCTGAAGGTGACAGAAAAACCATGGTTGTTTCTGTTGGATTATTCATGTTGACGTCTGAAGGTGACAGAAAACCATGGTTGTTTCTGTGGATATATTCATGTTGACGTCTGAAGGTGACAGAAAAAACCATGGTTGTTTCTGTGGATATATTCATGTTGACGTCTGAAGGTGACAGAAAAACCATGGTTGTTTCTGTGGATATATTCATGTTGACGTCTGAAGGTGACAGAAAAACCATGGTTGTTTCTGTGGATATATTCATGTTGACGTCTGAAGGTGACAGAAAAACCATGGTTGTTTCTGTGGATATATTCATGTTGACGTCTGAAGGTGACAGAAAAACCATGGTTGTTTCTGTGGATATATTCATGTTGACGTCTGAAGGTGACAGAAAAACCATGGTTGTTTCTGTGGATATATTCATGTTGACGTCTGAAGGTGACAGAAAAACCATGGTTGTTTCTGTGGATATATTCATGTTGACGTCTGAAGGTGACAGAAAAACCTATGGTTGTTTCTGTGGATATATTCATGTTGACGTCTGAAGGTGACAGAAAAACCATGGTTGTTTCTGTGGGTATATTCATGTTGACGTCTGAAGGTGACAGCAAAACCATGGTTGTTTCTGTGGGTATATTCATGTTGACGTCTGAAGGTGACAGCAAAACCATGGTTGGTTCTGTGGATATATTCATGTTGACGTCTGAAGGTGACAGAAAAACCATGGTTGTTTCTGTGGATATATTCATGTTGACGTCTGAAGGTGACAGAAAAACCATGGTTTGTTTCTGTGATATATTCATGTTGACGTCTGAAGGTGACAGAAAAACCATGGTTGTTTCTGTGGATATATTCATGTTGACGTCTGAAGGTGACAGAAAACCATGGTTGTTTCTGTGGATATATTCATGTTGCCGTCTGAAGGTGACAGAAAAACCATGGTTGTTTCTGTGGATATATTCATGTTGACGTCTGAAGGTGACAGAAAAACCATGGTTGTTTCTGTGGATATATTCATGTTGACGTCTGAAGGTGACAGAAAAACCATGGTTGTTTCTGTGGATATATTCATGTTGACGTCCTGAAGGTGCTAGAAAAACCATGGTTGTTCTGTGGATATATTCCATGTTGACGTCTGAAGGTGACAAAAAAAACCATGGTTGTTTCTGTGGATATATTCATGTTGACGTCTGAAGGTGACAGAAAAACCATGGTTGTTTCTGTGGATTATATTCATGTTGACGTCTGAAGGTGACAGAAAAACCATGGTTGTTTCTGTGGATATATTCAGTTGACGTCTGAAGGTGAAGAAAAACCATGGTTGTTTCTGTGGATATATTCATGTTGACGTTGAAGGTGACAGAAAAACCGGGTTTGTTTCTGTGGGTATATTCATGTTGACGTCTGAAGGTGACAGAAAACCATGGTTGTTTCTGGGGATTTTCATGTTGACGTCTGAAGGTGACAGCAAAACCATGGTTGTTCTGTGGGATATTCATGTTGACGTCTGAAGGTGACAGAAAAACCATGGTTGTTTCTGTGGGATATACATTTTGACGTCTAAAGGGTGACAGAAAAACCATGGTGTTTCTGTGGATATATTCATGTTGACGTCTGAAGGTGACAGAAAAACCATGGTTGTTTCTGTGGATATATTCATGTTTGACGTCTGAAGGTGACAGAAAAACCATGGTTGTTTCTGTGGATATATTCATGTTGACGTCTGAAGGTGACAGAAAAACCATGGTTGTTTCTGTGGATATATTCATGTTGACGTCTGAAGGTGACAGAAAAACCATGGTTGTTTCTGTGGATATATTCATGTTGACGTCTGAAGGTGACAGAAAAACCATGGTTGTTTCTGTGGATATATTCATGTTGACGTCTGAAGGTGACAGAAGAGAACTGGATAGTTCAATAATGGACATTGTGGAGTCAGCATGGCCGAATGGATAACAGCGCTCGTTCTTAAACATCATGTGTACTGATGCCGAGGTAAGGGGTTCAATCCCTACGCCGGACAGTTGGACTAAAATATCAAATACTCTTCATTGATTTGTTAACACAGGTAATAGGAAAAGCTATCCACACGCAAAATTCAGTCCAGTTTTGCTAGAAGTAGTGCGTATGAACTACGTTTGAATTCAAAACGACAGAACGCCCCAAAAAAAAATGCTGATCATTGTAAATCCTCGTATATGCATGTTGACGTCTGAAGGTGGAAGAAGAAGAATTGGATAACTTAGTAATGAACACTGAAACAGAATAGTTCCACATATAATACTTCAGTATCTAATATGAAAATAGAAGTTGAGGCTGTGACGGCAGCTTTCCGATGGTTGGAAGACAGCACAGTTAGATATAATGTGTGTAACGGACAAATAGAGCAGGCCTCGGAATGTCGAAATGTGCGGGGCATTGAACAGGCTGGTAGACTGGCTGCTCTGGGTCTCTGGGTGCAGAGCTACAAGCGAACACCAACGCATTACAATGGATGTTATGCACCAAACATAGCAAACGTTGATCGCACATGAAGAAGATGATGATGAAGAAGAAAGGGAGGAGTAAGAAGAAGGAGTTGAAGAAGAAAACAAGAAGAAGAAGAGAAGAAGATACAGTTGATGTGGTGATTAGACTCTGGGATCGGGTGGAGAGGGCAGCTAAACAGACAGCGTATCTACATCTGGAAAGCCTAGATCAGAAGGGAGTGAGTGGAGGCTCAATATTCCAAGCAATGAAGAAAGGCCAGGAGGACGTTTGAATTGCTAGGGGAATCATCAACACCAGCACTCTTTGGTGGCTTTTGAAGAAGGTGGAGTAGTATTTGTGGTAATAAGGAAATCTAGCCCACAAGCAAACATCAGTCCAGCGTGGAACACGATCAAGTTAAAAGTGAGCGACGAAACAAAAAGCATTATTAATAATGATGATGATATGCGATTGTGGGTTATGCTTTCCCCTCTAGTGGCTGGTTGTGTGATTTGGTAGACATGGTGATGTAATGAATATATTGGTCACTGGTTAACGGTAGTGATGTCATACTTCGTCTTCATCAGTAGAAATGGAAGTGTGTCCCTGCTGACTATCCGTTGCATTCCGGTTACGTGCACATTTGAAACTTGCTCGCAATCAACATGTAGCGCACTAGTTTTATGTGATTATATTATGTTCATTTACCCCGCTATTGTCGTCTTGTTGTATGCAGGGTTTTAGGAGTCCCAGGTTTTAATGAAATAATCCACTGTCCCGAAAATTGATTACCTATTGTCCCGGTTTATTTTCCTGTGAAATGACATAGTTAATTAAATCGAACTATTTCTCACTTTTCATTTGCTAGAGCTGTTTAACTTGTGACAGAGATTAAAAACAGAATGTATGAAACAAAAGCTGCATTTTCGAAGATGACAAATATTTTATGCAATAAGTCAATTTCATTGAATGTTAGAAATAGAGTACAGATGAAGTATATATAGTCTTGTTTGCTGTATGGCAGTAAATCATGGAACATGAATTAACAATTATGAAGATCTTGGAAGCAAAGAAGCGTGGTTCCTGAGACGAATGTTGCGAATATCTTGGACTGCCAGAATAACTATCAGCAGTATCTGAAAGAGTTTAATAAAACTAGAAGATTACGTACAACTATAAAAAAGAGACAAACAATTTGTGATCATCTCATGATAAGAGAGGCGTTGGGAAAATCACTGGGAGAAGAGGCTGGCCCAAAGACCTGATGCTGGGTGGACGTGGACGGTAGCATGCAGACACTTCATCAACAGAAGGATGTTCGCATGGCCGAATGAATACGAACTTTTGTTTTTAAACATCCGGTGTGATGATGAGAGGTAGCGTGGATTAGCTCTCCCTGTTATCAGTGTCCCTCGCCCTCAGGCGAACCCACTCTTCTGAGGAACTTGTAATTTACGTCCCCAAGTCAAGGACAAGAAGTCTTCATTTTAATCCAACTGACCGGTGTATGGGTTGAACCCGCTACCTTAACATCAGCACACCGGACGTTTAAGAGCGATATGATCAGTGTTATGCTAGTTGCATATCATTTACAGGACATATCAGTCAACCCCAGCATTTTTTGGATATTCGTAATTCCTGGGCATGTTTACGTTCAGTAGTTTGTCTTTCCTTTCTGATCGATCGGCACCCATACCGTTTCATAAAAAGCCAACGCAAGGCGGTCTGCCGCGAAATCGCAGGCAGCTGTGTTTCGAGCGCGTTATGCGGGATTACGAACCGCGTCGGTAACACCTTCGCCACGGAGCAGGCATGATCAGTATGCTAGACTGATTTGTAATGTCTTTGCAGGACGATGCAATCAACCCAAGCTTCAGGTTGAATTTAATAGGCAATTATATGTTTAATAGTGTGCCACTGCCTTATGAACGAGAAGTCACCAGACCACAACAAGAAAAGATAAAAGGCCTATTTTCACAGCACGTTATAATCCACTGTCCCGAAAATTGAAGTCGGGACGCCCGGGATTTATCCTGAAAACCCTGCACACAACGAGACGACAATAGCGGGGTAAATGAACATAAAATAAACACATATATGCTACATGTTGATTGCGAGTAAGTTTCACTGAGTCGTTTAGTTTAGTTTAGTTTAGTCGTTGGATCAACATCACGGCACACGGGTTTAACCCATAAGTGCTCCGTTTTGCTCCTAACTCAAACCTGAGTCTGGAGTATATGGAGTCAGTGCATTAGAGTATAGGACCCTTTTATGTGCCTTAAAGCGATTAGGCGTTTGGTGCTAGACGCATATTTTCTTAGATCAATCTTGGCGCTCGTTTGATGATATGGTCAGTATCACACGGCCGCCATACTTTCTCAAGATGTTTCCTAGTACTCATTTTAGATTAGGTTGACCCGAAAGCCTTTGTTAAAGTTTAAAAATTCGAATCCGCCGGATGAGGGTATGGGATGAAACCCGGTGCGATGAAGTCGATACTTTAGTATACAGGGAGTATTTTTAATGACTGTGCAGTATTTGGAAATATTGCCGGTGTAAGTTTTGTATTTACCTATTATGTTGCATGAACTTACAGAGGGTGAATGCAAAACTTGGATCGGCAATATTTTCAAACACTGCACAGTCATTAAAAATGCATCCTATGTAAACCTTTAAAACACCCCCTTCCCTCCTTTGGCCTACGGAACAACTCTGGACAAGGTTTATTACATGTTTATTCTCTTAGCCCGGGTAACGCAACACAATGCTAGCATATGGTGGAGTGAGTTTGAGAGCAGCCGACATATTTTTTTTTTTTTTTTTTTTTTTTTTTTTCCCGCGTTTCCATCCTGTTTCAGGATATTGCGGTCAACACCAGCATCTTTCAGCTGTATGTTGATTCCTAGGCTAGATTACGCTCATCAGCACGCCACGACTTTCTGAGCGACCGGCTCCATACTCTCATAAGTCACTTTTGCGATTCGAACCACTGCTAATTCTCGTCGCGTCACGTGACGAGAGTATTCGGAGTTAGCGGAGAAAGCTGCTAACCCCTCGGCCACGGAGCCGGTGCAGCCGACATATAGTTGATGGATATGGTGTCAAGTTCGCAACGACAGGCAGTTAATCCCTTTATTGCGATAACGACCACAAAAAGGCGTGGGGTTAAAGAGAAGAGAATTGACTTCATTGCACCGGGTGTTATCCCGTATAGCTCGATATTTTTCCACAGACCGGCCTGCCAAAAGCGTCGCGCAGAGCACGAACTCCGTAGCTCCAGCGACATCCCCCAGAAGTCTACGAGAAAACTGCAGTTGTGAACCGAATGACAGAGATCTGAAGTGAACCACACACATTCAAGCGCAGGGCAAGCAACTGTTCGAGGTAGAACATGAATAGTCATCGACAAGTTTGATCATTGTCAAGTAGGAAGGATTACATTCTTTACAGATTACTTATAAATCATGATTCGACAACTTGTAGCATCCTATATGCCCAACAAACAAAAAAGATCCAACATCCCACATGTCCAACATCCCACGTATTCAATATCCCACAATCCAACAGCCCACATGTCCAACATCCCACATGTCCAACACCTCACATTTTCTACATCCCACATATCCGACATCCCACAATCCAACATCCCACTTGTCCAACATCCCACATATCCAACATCCCACATTTCCAACATCCCACAAGTCAAACATCCCACATATCCAACAGCTCACATGTCCAACAGCCCACATGTCCAACAGCCCACATGTTCAACGTCCCACAATCCAACGTCCCACAATCCAACATCCTACATGTCCTACATCCCACATATCCAACATCCCACATGTAAAACATCCCACATGTCGAATACCCCACATGTCCTACATCCGACATATCCAACATCCCACAATCCAACATCCCATATGTCCAACATCCCACATGACCTGCACCACATATCCAACATCCCACATGTTCAACATTCCACATATTAAATATCCCACAATCCCACATCCTACATGTCCAACACCCCACATATCCAACATCCCACTTGTCCAACACCACACATTTCCTAAATTCCACATATCCAACGTCCCACAATCCAACATCCCATATGTCCAACAGCCCACATGTCCAACATTCCACATTTCCAACATCCCACATATCCAAAAGCCCACATATCCAACAGCCCACATGTCCAACAGCCCACATGTCCAACGTTCCACAATCCAACATCCCATATGTCAATCAGCCCACATGTTCAACGTCCCACAATCCAACATCCCATATGTCCAACATCAAACATGTCCAATACCCCATATGTCCAACAGGCCATATTTTCAACGTCCCACTATCCAACATCCCATATGTCCAATAGTGTACATTGTCAAAATCCCACAATCCAACATCCCACATGTCCAACATCCCACATATCCAACATTCCACATTTCCAACAGCCCACAAGTCAAACATCATACCAAATCGCTAAATGATAAGATAAAGTACAGTAGAGGACATTGTTATACTCCTTAAGGCGCCGAGGGGTACTTAGTACGGTGACATGGTCAGTATCACACGGCCGAATTTACTTCCCAAGACATTTCTGTGTACCAATTTTAGTCTGGCTCCACCGTCGAGTCCTGGTCGATCCCCGATGCGGATCGAACCTTTGACCACGGGGTCATCAGGCGAGTGTCTAGCCACTACGCTACCATGTATCCCACTAGCCGCCACGCTGCCATGTATCCTACTAGCCACCACGCTACCATGTATCCCACTAGCCACTAAGCTACCATGTATCCCACTAGCCACTATGCTACCATGTATCCCACTAGCCACTACGCTACCATGCATCTCACTAGCCGCCACGCTGCCATGTATCCCACTAGCCACTACGCTACCATGTATCCCACTAGCCACCACGCTATCATGTATCCCACTAGCCACTACGCTACCATGTATCCCACTAGCCACCACGCTACCATGTATCCCACTAGCCACTACGCTACCATGTATCCCACTAGCCACTACGCTACCATGTATCCCACTAGCCACTACGCTACCATGCATCTCACTAGCCGTAACGCTGCCATGTATCCCAATAGCCACTACGCTACCATGTATCCCACTAGCCACTACGCTACCATGTATCCCACTAGCCACCACGCTACCATGTATCCCACTAGCCACTACGCTAGCATGTATCCCACTAGCCACTACGCTACCATGTATCCCACTAGCCACCACGCTACCATGTATCCCATCTCTAAATAGCACTGGACTGAACGTTAATCCTCTCGTTCATACAACAACGGCAAACTAGTGAATGTCAAATTGCCTTGTAAAGCACAAACAGTCATTAGGGGCTGGGAATTTTGGCAACTACCTGCAAAGGACAAGCAATTTTTAAAAGCCAACACACACACACACACACACACACACACACACACACACGCACGCACGAACACACACAACACAAACACACACGAACACACACACACACACATCACACACACGAATATTAAGTCAGACTTTCCATTGTAATGTGGGTTTGATTCCGGACTTCATCTTTCTGTTCACGGGTGCATTTTTCTCGGACTCCTGGGGATTGCCGTTGGAGCTATGGAGTTCATGCTTTGCGCAACGCTTTCGGCAGGCCGCACTGCGGAAAGATACAGAGCCATATGGATAAATCCCGGTGCAATGAAGTCGATTCTCTCGATTTTTAAGACTTGTTAAGATCCAGAATGTGTGTCCGTGTATGTTCGCATTGTACTATTGTGGACACTTTCCTGGCTTTTGCTAATATTTACATACACAAGTCTGTTTCTTGTCTTCTTTAATAAACTTGAATAAGTCGCCAGAATTAATACTGTTATTTTCTCTTGCAGAATCCAGGTTGTGCATAATTTCCGGACGCACTTTTATCAAACAATGAATTCCCCCACATCCTTCACCGACATGTTAACCTTTCGGAACCAAGGATTTTACCCAAACGAATTCGATACGCTAATATGTGATGCGAATACGATTCCACACTGCCGATAGCTCCCAAGCAGCGAAAATATCCATGACGTAGTGTCCGGTTGAAGTTTCTAACCTAAATTTTCGCTTCGCCGCCCCTTTACCGACAACGTTCCCACCCTGCCTGTAACATTTGGTCTTAAATTTGAAATGCATGGGGAAGGTGGAAGTTTGCGTGAGAGAGGAGGAGTGTCCGCATTCATATAGTTAGCTGCGGTGTTGTCTACGGACCTGTTCCCTTGCGGTTTGCAGCTGGTAAGGTAACGGTCGGGAAAGGTCCTGGGAGGAATATGTACGGGGCGGGAAAGCAATCAGACTGAATCGTGTTAAGGCGAAAAGTAAGCCAGGACACGGTAACTCTGAATAGCCGAAGCATTATTTGTAAATAGCGTCCCCTGGTGGTTGTTATGGCAGCCGAGGTTCTGAGTGAGGTGGGAGTGTTACAGAGTGGTTCTCAAACTGCAACTACAACTCTTCCAGATTTTCCGCCCATCTATTGACTATATCATTTTGTCCCATCAATATTGCACTGTTCTTCGATTTTAAACATCCAGTGTTATTTCGTGTTTTTCTACCTGTTATTGCATTGATTCGTTAACACATGGAATGTGAGTCTTTTCCATAGTTTGTCCCAATGTCCATGCACTGTTGATTCAGCCATACTTCTTTAGCCACTTCGCATTTATGTACTATTTCTCTATGTATTTTATATTCTTCTTTGTCTTACTTTTTCTATCTTCTGTCGTCCATCATCTGCAAAATTTCAGCTGTCATCCATTTCTATTGTACAATTCTATGAATAGGTAGAATGATTTCAATTGATAGCTGTTGATTGATTCCCGCAACATGTCCCATTATTCATCTGTATTATCTCCATTGTATTATATTTGTTCTTTACAGTAACATTGTACCTTTCTCTAATTGCTTGGTCTGTTCTAAGTAATGCTAGATCTAACTGGATGTTCTTAAGGGTTTTCTTTATGTTTTAAAGTCTTAACCTCATCTTTCCTATTACTGGCTCATGATCACTGTACATCTGCTCCTGGTTTAGTGTTTGCTCCTAATAAACTGCTTCTGAATCTCTTTGGTACATTATGTAGTCAATTTGATCGTGAATATTATCTCCAGAGCGTTTCCATGTATATAATCGTCGAGGACGTTGTCTAAATCAGGTGTTTACCTATAATCATTTCATAGTATTCTGCCCATGTTATTAATCTGTCACCTTTCTCACCTAGGCCATAACCACCAGCCACACCACTCACCTTTTCGTTGCCTACTTTGGCATTTGAATAACGAAGACAATAGATTGCACGATTTATTGCCTGGCATATTTAGCTTGCATCTCGTCAAGTACATACTGCAGAATTCACACAACATAAAGTAAAATAACTAGATAAATCCTTCAAGCTGAAATATGCACATGTTCACACAGTAATGTCAATTGTCTACCACGGTAATTTTAAGCTGACTAACATGTCTTTCTGTTTGCTCAAATCTGGCTTGTGTAGATTAATCATTATTGCTTCTGCAAACTTTAACAAGCGAGTATTGCTTCTCATACTTTGGCATTACAATAATGATAGCCATTTCAAAATGTTTACAGTTGTCCACGGCCATGTCTTATTCGTTATAAAATATACCAATATCTCCTTCTTCACAGCCTGCTGTTGGCGCATATACGTGTATCATGTTAATATCCAGAGGTTTGCACGGAGTTTCACTAATAATACTCTATCTGAGATTGTCCAAAATCCTTTAACTGACTTAGCACACACTTGATCAAAAATTATGCTAACTCCCCTTTTGTAGTCATTCCCTCCTGAGTAAATAATTCTATAATTATCTAAATATTGTTCTCCCGCTCCTGGCCATCGCATTTCACTAATCCCTAATATATTTATCTTCATTCTTGTCATCTCTTTCTTAATATTGATCTAATTTTCCCATCTGGCTAAGTGTTCTGACATTCCATGTACCAACGCCAAGGGTATTTTTAACATGTACTTTGCATACAATTTGTTGTATTGTTATATAACTTCAATGACTGTAAAGTTATATAAGATGAATAAACTTATAATTATATGACATGAATAACTGTATACTTATATAACACAAATGAATGTATAGTTATATAATATAAATAATTGCATCCTCATATAACATGGATAACTGTAAAGTTATATAAATTGAATAACTGTAAAGTTGCATAACATGAATAAACTTATAGTCATATAACATGAATAACTGTATACTTGCCGGTCTCCCTGGCGAAGGTGTTAAAGAAGTTGTTCGTAATCCCGTATACCCACGCACGAAAGACAGCTGTGCGAGATTTCTTACGGTTGGTTTCATACGGAAAGGTGTGTGAGCCGGTCGTTCAGAAAGCAATGGCAAACTACTGAACGTAAAACTTGCCAAGACATTAACAGCAGCTGAATGATGCTGGTGTTGACTGCAATGTCCTGTAAATAGAATATGCAACAAAAAACTGTATACTTATATTACACGAATAACTGTATAGTTATAATTGCATCCTTATATAACGTGGAAAACTGTATAATTTGGGGAAGGGAAAGGGAGAGGTGTGTATGAGAAAGACGGTAATTATAACAGTTGCGTATTGTATTATATACCCCAGGAATGCTAACCTGGTCAAAATTGCACGCTAAAAGTCGGAATGTTGGCTAAGGGTTATCGACACAAGTGCTACGAGACCCCAATCACATTAAAAAAAACTCAATCCGAAAGATAGAAGAATATGTATACTACATGAACTTCTATGTACTGATGGTGCAGATACCCGGAATACCACATTTTCATCAAAAGAAAAAGAAAAGTCCCGTAGCAGAAACTTGATGTGGTTATGTGACGTGTTCAGACTTTCTCATTTTGTTGGCCTGAGTGCACGAAGGAATAGATAGCCTGTCTGTTCCTCCCTTAGCGAATGACGAAGGCAGGCATAGAACGCTTGTCCGACTGCAAGGATGGGATTATCTGCGTGACATCCTAACCATTACACCAACCTGCCATTTCCATTCAATGTGCCCTCAAAGATGTCGGAATGCTATGTAGATTATTAGCAAAATGGCGGCTTTTTGCAGACATGCTAGACTTGATGACATTCTTGTTCTCAGTAATGTCTTGAAGGGACCAATTAAAAGAAATTCTGAGGGCAGTGCGGAATCTGCTATCAGGACAGCCAAATTGGAAGCCAGAAAAGTTTAAGACAGTCTCGCCTGGAGTGCCCGGCTGTGTTTAGTACAAGCTGGTTTTAGTCGAAGTAGAGGTGCACGTGACAACAATATTATTATCATGGATTTCAAGATACAATCAGATATTACAATGTAGAGATGCACTTTGCTGTAAGATTACGTAAAGGCGATTTCTGAGAGAACATGATGTACTGGGGAGTATAATGACAGAAGCTGACTCCCTCCTCCCCCCCCCCCCCCTTTTTGCACTTAATACAGATCACAAAAACAATATAATAAGTTAGTTGCATATCCTTTACAAGACAAGGCAGTCAATAACAGCAATTTTTTTTTTTTGGCTGCTTGACATTCCTGGACAAGTTTACGTTCAGTAGTTTGCCAGTGCTGTCTGAACGACCGACACTCGTACCATTTATGGAAAGCAACACAAGGTGGTTTGCTTCTGAATCGCCTGCAGCTGTATTTCCAATTGCGTGCTCAACACCTTCGCCACAGAGTCGGTATACAGTGAACAAAAGGCAGCAGTAAGATTATGTGGTGATACTGATAGATTATGTGGTGATACTGATAGATTATGTGGTGATACTGATAGATTATATGGTGATACTGATAGATTATGTGGTGATACTGATAGATTATGTGGTGATACTGATAGATTATGTGGTGATACTGATAGATTATGTGGTGATACTGATAGATTATGTGGTGATACTGATAGATTATGTGGTGATACTGATTGGTTTGATATGGAACTGTAGTCAGATAAGACGGCGGGGTTTTTTTTGTTTTGTTTTTTGTTCGCACTTTGTTAGCCTAATTTGTATATGAAAGTATAGTGAGGAATGTTAGAGATAGTATTGATATGGAGGAATAGAAAGTTAAAAATACACGAATCTTCAATATATCTTCTGGCATATATTCTGGGTATGTGGCAAGTAAGTAAGTAAAAAAGCAACTAAGTATTAAATAGTGAGTAGGTAGGTACGTAAGTAGGTAGGTAAGTAAGTAAATAGGAAAGTAAGTAAATAGGTAGGTAAGTAAGTAGGTAGGTGAGTAAGTAGGTAGGTAAGAAGGTAGGTTAGTAAGTAGGTAGTAGGTAGGTAAGTACAGGCATAATGCACATTGGGAGCAAGTCGCCTCTGAACGTGGTGCATAAAAGGCAGATATCAGAAATGGAATAAAGAAATGGATAAAGCACACACAGAGCACATAAGATGGTGCATGATGGTGGAAATGACCATGTGGACGAACATTTATAGCGGGAATTGGCCTTATCAGTCATATTCGCTACCACCATGGTTTGTAGTTATTAAGCCTTTTTGAAGCACAATGTAACAAACTATCGTCTGTCAAGACGGCAAGGTGCCAATGTAGGTAAGTGAGTAGGTAGGTAAGTAAGTAAATAGGTAGGTACGTAAATAGGTACATAAGTAGGTAGGTAAATAAGTAAATAGGTAAGTAAGTAGGTAGGTACTAAGTAGGTAGGTAAGTAAGTAGGTAGGTAAGTAAATATATAAGTAACTAGGCAGGTAAGTAAATAGGTAAGTAGGTAGGTAGGTAGTTAGGTAGGTAAGTAAATAAATAGGTAAGTAAGCAGGTAGATAAGTAAGCACGTAGGTAAGTAAGCAGGTAGGTAAGTAAGTAGGTAGGTAAGTAAGTAGGTAAGTAAGTAGGTAGGTAACTAAGCAGGTAGGTAAATAAGTAGGTAGGTAAATAAGTAGGTAGGTAAATAAGTAGGTAGGTAAGTAAGTAAGCTGGTAAGTAGGTAGGTAAGTAAGTAAGCTGGTAAGCATGTAGGTAAGTGAGTGGGTAGGTAAGTAAATAAATAGGTAAGTAAATAGGTAAGCACATAAGTAGGTAGTTAAGTCAATAGGATACGCTTATCATATTTGGTGGGAGATCACAACAATATGGATTTAAATGTACAGGGGAAAGACAAAAATAACGAGAATAAATAGGACAAATCATAACCTGGTCTCTCTTGGTAAAACGTGACTGCGAATGACGGAATCATACATCTATTTAGGTGGCATCGTAGACAAAGAGGTGGAACAGATAATGATGTCAGAACAAGAATACAGAATGCTAGAGAAGTTTTTATAGCACTAACATTGCAGTTATAAGCATATTTCAGGCGAACGAAAGAAGAAGAAGAATAGCACTAGTATTTATTTGTGAAAGTCAAAAGAAATTAAATTTAAACCACAGTCACAAAAGACCAGAATATTTAATTCTAACTTTAAAAGGATACTAATAAATTTTGAAAAAAAAAACCCCATGGATAACGGGGGGAAAACGATTAAAAAACCCCCCCCTTAACTGGTGCTCGCGCAAAAATAGAAAAAAATAAAAATTGGCCGTATGACTAAAGGGCATAAAATGCGAAAAAAAAAACTAGACAAATATCGATGAAACAAGAGATGAAGAAAAGACTTTAGAGCTTGATAGAAAATACACCGAGGACACCTGATAATAGTATAATTAGAAAGGGCTAGGTCTGGAATACACAGGACGAAAGAAAAAAGAGGAAGACCTAAAAACACACAGAGAAGAGTAATAGAAACAAATAAATATACTGGGGAGGACACGGACAGAAATGGAAGGGACAGTTAAGGATAGAAAAGCTTAGAATGAGTTGGTCGAGATCCCCCAAATGGAGATACGGTGTAAAAGAAAAAGTACGTTGTATTAGTTGCTTGCTTGCTAGCTTGCTTGCTAGCGTTCGCTGGCTGTAACCTCCAGCGTGAAGTCCTGTATGTCAAATGAAGACATCCTGTTGTCCAACATCAGTGTGATGTCATACCGGACTGAGGTTTGCGTGAGTATTCGTTGTCCCATATCAGGCTTATTGGTGTACAGGCTGATGGTTTCCTCGCCGTGCAGGCAGATAGATACTCTCCGACTTCAGAAGAATCAGCGATCTTACTACGTTAGCCAGGACCCTGAAGGCACCTGTTGCCCAGGACGCACAACTAGGACGTGTTAGTAGGTCGTGGCCAGTATAAAACCTGGCCCTGGTGCCTTGGAAACACCTCTGCATCCCGTTTTATTAGTGAAAGAGGAAGTAGAATAATTTACTTTCACATCTCAACTGTTAAAATAAAAAGCCCCGCAGCAGGAATTTGCTATGGGTATTAAAGTTTTAATGTCATCACATTTGTGTAAGCTCGAGTGCACAGAAGAATAAGTGGCCAGTCTGTGCTTCCGGTAGCGAACGTTGACCTTGCTGAACTAAGCTGTACTGAACCAGGTGCCACAATGTCGTGACCCAGTCTCAGAAATGTTTACAAAAATATTTAGTGCTATCTTTAACATTGACAATTGTTTACTTATCTAAAGAAACTGGACAATTAAGGAAATATCCCCGTGAAATAAGTTACTTGCACATGTTGGTTGTTTGTGATCTCTTGGCAAGTTTACGTTCAGTAGTTTGCCATTGATTTCTGAACGACCGGCACCCATACCATTTTATTAAATAAAAAAAAAAAAAACAACCAACACGAGATAGTCTGTTGCCAGACAGCCCACAGCTGTGTTTCTAACGCGACCCCTTAGCCACTGAGCCGGCTCGTGAAATAATAGTAAGGTATTAAAACAGTGTTTTCTCCCATTGCGAACGTCGAGAACTGACACCGATTCCTTGTCTGACGACTCACAGGCCATGTTCAGCCTAATGTCCTAACCCTCACACAAGTGGGCCTGCTATCTCAACTGCATTCTGGGTTACATTATATGTCAGAAGGTTAACCTTGCTGAACTAGGTTGTACTGAACCAGGTTCCAATAATATCGTGACCCAGTCTCGGAAACTGTTACAAATATATTTAGTGCCATCTATGAAAATTGACAGTTGTTTTCTTATTTGAGGAAACTGGACATTGAAGTAAATATCCACATGAAATAAGAGTCATTTATTAAGACTGCGTTTGAAGTTAAAAAGCTTCAGTTATGCTATGTAAGAATAATTGGATTCCACGATCAATAACTGGATTAGATGAATTTCAAAAGAAGATTTTATTACAGATTTGTTCCTGTTCGTTGTTTCAATTACAGAAATGAAATCCCATGTTTAAAACCGTGTAAATAAATACATAATTCATAGATGAACCTGGGTTAAAATGTGCACTTTTTTCTCTCTTTGTTTCTCTTTCTCTCTTCCGTTCACAACCCTGCTCAGTTCTATTTCTTTCTCCGTCACACCATGAGCTTTCTTCCCTGCTCCCTCGTTCGTCTCCATACTCTCTCTCTCTCTCTCTCTCTCTCTCTCTCTCTCTTTCTCTCGCTCTCTCTCTCTCTCTCTCTCTCTCTCTCTCTTGTCATCTGTCTTTGTCGCGTCTCTCCGTGGACATGGTATCACTCCCAAACACACAGAAATACAAACACATACACAGACGCTTTTTCACAAACACACACACAAGCGCACACACATAAATACACACACACAGACGCACACCCACATAGACACACAGACACACACACACAGACGCACGCACACGCTCACAAGCCATGATGGAAGTGACATGGGTTATAGTATCCTTGTAGTGTATCCTTCGGCGTCTGTAGTTCATGGAATGGTAAAACCCAGTGTCCTAGTTCTCCGTCACACAGAGTCCAGGCATCGTCATCAGCCGCTGGCGATTTGGAAGCAGATCGCTGTGTGTTGATTTCGATGAAATGGGGCGTAGGCTGTTCACAAAGCAATGGCAAGCTACTGAACGTAAAATTGAACATTACATCAGAAATAAGCAATATATTCTAAGGTTGATTGCAACCTTCTGCATAGTATATACAAATAACTTTTTTATATATCTAAATGGCGTCATATTTGGAAACTGTAAGTAGGAGGAAAGTGACTGCAGTTGTTCTCTTTGGACATGGACACATGTATTTGTATTTCTGTGTGTGTTGTGTGTGTGTGTGTTTGCAATATCTCATGCGTGTGTGAGTGTCCATGTTGTGTAGACGACCGTGTCAGTGTGTGTGTGTGTGTGTGTGTGTGTGTGTGTGTATGTGTGTGCAACATCTGACGTGCAGATATGTGTAGGCGACCGTGTCAGTGTTTGTGTGAGTGTGTGTGCAAAATCTAACGCGTATGTGTTCATGTTGTGTAGATGTTTGTAGGTGACGTGTCAGTGTGCGTGTGTATGCTTGTGTGTGCAATATCTAATGCGTATGTGTGCATGTTGTGTAGATGCGTGTATGCGACTGAGTCACAATGTGCGTTCATGTGTGTGCGTGTATGTCTACGCGTGCGTGCGTGTGTGTGTTGTGTAATCTCCATTTTGAACTGATGTCACCCCGAGTGACCGACCTATCTCTCATATGAACATGTTCAGGGGGAGATAACTGTCATGCGACGTAAGACACTCTCAAAGACAACCTCAGACAGCCTAAGTTTACGGTGAACATTGACCGAATTACTTCTCAAGCTGACAAATGGGTCCTCTTATGTTCACCATAAACGGATTGGTTTTATTACAGTAGATTATAACACGATACATACAGATACCTCTAGAGACAGAGCTGCCACATGTTCCGAATTTTTGGAGACTTTTTTTTTTCTTTATTTGTTGCGTATCCCTTACGGGACGTTGCAGTCAACACCAGCATTTTCAGTTGCTATTGATGTACTAGGCAAGTGTTACGTTCAGTAGTTTGCCATTGCTTTCTGAACGACCGGCCCCTATACCTTTTTCGAAAAAACCAGCACCGCCGTGTTTCGAACCCGGGTATACGGGCTCACAAACCGCGTTCGCAAGCCCTTTAGCCACAGAGACCGGTTACAGTCCGGATTTTTAAAATGAAATATTTCACTGTCTGCATAATGTGTCGGGACACCCCTTTGTTCCGGTTTTATTTTCCTGTCGAATAAAGAGTGAAATAAATCAAAATCTTTCTCGATTTTCATTTGGTTGAGCTCTTAGAAACTTCAAAATGTCCTTTGGTAGAAACTGTAAATGTCCTCGATCGCAAACGCCGCAGTTTCGTTGTCATTGTCTTGTGCCATGTCCCATATGAAGTCTCTGGGATGAACCGCAGCAATCTTGCGGTCTCCGACTCGGGAGTGAATCTTCACTGGCTTGTGACTGTGAATAATCACACCATCCTTCTAAAGTCTGCTCATCCTTTGATGAAAGTTAGCATTGGCAATGATGCTTCATTTTTGGATCAACACCAGCTATTGATCTGGCCACATTTTAGCATCCTTGACCGCACGGCTATGATAGCGTTTGGTCGAGATATCTTTTTCTATGGTACACTTGTATCAAATTAATCTGCAAGTTACAACAAGAATTTTGTTTCCCAATGTACAACCAAGACGCCTGGCAAAAGTGTGTTACCACATTGTGTGGCACAGATGGAAGTGGCATAAAGAAAAGAAAGACTGCTTGATGTGTTTGCGTATATAGCATCAACTTGTTTCTGAAAGTCCAGTATGGCCACAATTTTCACAATAACAGCGGTGATGCTATCCCATCCAGGGTTGCCACTGTTTTTTTGACCAAAAGTATCTAGAAACGGCCCACACAACATCCATAAATATCTAGATTTCGTTGGGAAGTATCTAGGAAAACTATCCAGATTGAGAAAGTAAGAAATTACATATGTATTGATGTGACTGCCGGACTCCCTGGCGAAGGTGTTTGCGCCAACCATTACCGATGCATTATCGGTTTCAATTGCAGCCTAATTCTTCAAGTTTAAATGTTTACTGACCAAAAGTTTCTTCAGTGTCTGAACTATACTTTCTGCATCACACTCTTCCAAGTGAACTAGTCCAAGAAATGTAGAAACTACTTTGTCTGTGCTGTTCTTCTTCTTCAGCGTTCCGAGCCATTGAGGTTCTTTGCTGCAGATACAGTCCGTCTCCATTCGTCTCTCTGGTGGACCTTCTCTTGCCTGTCGTTGATTCCAAGTGCTTGTAGGTCTGTATATGTATTATCTCTCCACCATCTTCTTGGTCTACCTCGGGATCTACGGTCATTTATTTCCTGAGTGTAAGCGAGTTTTTGTTTCCCTATTATCTTCCATTCTTTCTATATGCCCCAGCCATTGTAGTCTATTAGCCTTCGTGATACCAGTGATTAGCGGGGACTTAAACAGATCATAAATGTCTTTGTTACTTCTTCTTTTCCACTCTCCACTTTGTGTATCCCTAATGGGTCCAAAGATGCGTCTTAAAATTTTGTTCTCAAAGGTTTGTAACAAGGCTTCGTCTCCTTTCGTTGTACTCCAGGTTTCAGAGCCATACAGCACAACTGGTCTGATCAGTGTTTTGTATATTGTGATTTTGGTGTTACGAGATAGCGCATTTGATTTTAGTAGATGTTGTAGTGCATAGTATATCTTATTTCCAGAGTTGATTCTAGTTTGTATTTCTTCCCTTATGATGTTGGAGCAGTTGAAGATTGTACCCAGGTATTTGTATGTTTCCGTTCTTTTAATGGTCATATTATCTATTTGTATGTGGCCAGAGTTTTTAGCCATTCCGTCTCTTGAAATTATCATATATTCTGTCTTATCTTGGCTGATAACCAGCCCCATCTGTTGGGCTTTTTCCTTTAAGTGAGTCAATATTTCCAATGTCTTTTCACTTTGCCCTATAATATCTAAATCATCTGCATAACCAAGCAGCTTGGATGTTCCTCCAATATCACATTCCTCCTTTACCTTCCTTACAACTTTCTCTAGAGCCAGATTGAAGAGTAGCGGCGATAGTGCATCACCCTGTTTCAAGCCAGATGTTATTTGGAAGGGTCTGATTTCCTGCCTTTATATGTTACTATATTATAAGTATTTTCCATGCATAGTCTGGTCATGTTGATTAACTTCCTTGGTATTCCAAATTCCCGAATAGCATTCCATAGACTATTCCTATGGACACTATCATAAGCCTTTTTAAAATCCACAAAAATGTTACGGAGATCTCTTTATATTCCCAGTTTTTCTCGGCTATTTGTCGTAAGATAAATATCTGATCTATTGTTGATCTGTTTTGTCTAAAACCCGCCTGATAGTCACCTAATATGTCTTCTGAATACGGTTGTAGTCTATTTAGTAGTACTGCGGATAGTATCTTATAGCTTGTGGACAGTAGTGATATTCCTCTATAATTTCCACATTGGAACTTGGCTCCTTTCTTTCTGTGCTGTTGCTATATAATATATAACACATGTACCAAGCACTTTCAGAACCGAAATGTCATTCGATTCGTCTAATAATAAAATATATTTATTTGTAGAAATATCACTGATCAAATCTTCTTCAAAGTGAGAAAACAAAGTACTTCTGATTATATTTGTACACTTGCTGCGATGCATTTTCACGTCCTTTAGCACTTTACTGTCAGAAATAGTGTTTTTAAACAAATCAATCAAATGGTCACAGTTCACGATTGCACAATGACAACTTAAAAACATTGCGACAGATCCTTCAACTTTTGATGATTCATTACTCTGTGTAGTTCTGAAAACAAATGTCAAGGGTGGCATATCCCTAAATGGCACTGCATTTTTATGTTTTCTAGTCTCTGCATCTTTCTCTGCTTTTTTCCCTATACAGTGAAAATATTTTCAGAAATGTAGAAGACATAAATGGAATCAGCATTGGAGGACGAAACATAAATAACATTAGATATGCAGATGATACAGTATTGATTGCTGACAATGCACAGGATCTGCAACAATTAGTAGAGGCGTTTGTTGTCCACAGTGAGCAGCTGGGGTTAGAATTAAATTGTAAGAAGACACAGGTTATGGTCGTCACTAGGAAGAACGAAGTACCACAGTGTCATATACAAGTAAATGGGAATATTCTTCAACAAGTGAATCGGTTCAATTATCTCGGAACAGTCATAACATCTGATGGGAGGTGCCTTGAGGAGATTATAACAAGAATCGCCATGGCGAAGGTGGCCTTTAGCAATATGAAAAACATACTGACCAATAAAAAGATGTCAATTGAAACGAGAAAAAGAGTGTTGAGGGGATACATAGAGCCTGTTCTTTTGTATGGATGTGAAACTTGGACAATATGCAGTCAACTGAAAAACATCTGATGGCTGCAGAAATGTGGTTTATGAGGAAAATGCAAAGAATACCATGGACAGATAGAAAAACCAATGACCAAGTACTATAGTAGACGAATGAAAATCGTAGAGTGATTAGAGAAATTAGACGTAGACAGTCAACATTTTTTGGACATATTATGAGAAGAAATGGACTGGAGAACTTAGTGACAACTGGCAAGATCGAAGGGAACAGACCAAGAGGAAGACATAGAGAAAAATACCTGGATGGCTTGGCCACATGGCATGGACGAGACAGGAACACTAAGCTGAACCACGACTCTGGTGATCGAGTGAAATGGCGAATCATGACCGCCCACGCTTTCCGGCATGGCACATGATTGATTGATTGAGTCTCTGCATGTTTCTTCAAGTTTTGTATTTTCGCTTTCATTTCGCACTTGCAGTACTTACAACGAGCCTAAATCGCATCTCCATGAATTGACATCACCCAATCTTTAATTATGTCATCCTGCAGCCCCTCTTTCCGAAATTTTTGTTCATATTGCTTTACTTTTGGCATGTTGAAAGATTTGTTCAAAGTGGAAGGCAAATCAGTCAATTCAGCGACACCCAGTAGCCATTGTTCCAAACATGCAGGTCACTGTACAGGACAGATGTAAAAGCATTCCATGCGAATCTCACAGCTCACAGTGTCGCCCACGCACTCAATCAGTAGCAGGGCGACGGAACCATGTACTACCATTCCAACATGAGGAAAATGGTATTGCAAACCGTAGCTACAAGCATAAACACGCCACAGGCCTTAACGGAGAACATCGTGACGACTGGAAAGATCAAAGGGAAGAGAGGCAGAGGCCGACCAAGAGAAATGATGCTGGATTGATTAGACGGTGGCATGGAGGAATATCAACAGCAGAGTTGATCCACAACACCAAAGACCGAGTAGTAGAAGTAGCAGCAGCAGCAGCAGCAGCAGCAGCAGTGGTAGTAGTAGTAGTAGTAGTAGTAGTAGTAGTAGTAGTAGTAGTAGTAGTAGTAGTAGTAGTAGTAGTAGTAGTAGTAGTAGTAGTAGTAGTAGTAGTAGTAGTAGTTATTGTTGTAGTAGTCGTACGTAGCAATAATAGTGGTACTGTTGATGGTAATTGTGGTAGTAATAATATTGTGTTGTTAGTAGTAGCAGCAGCGTTAGTAATAGTAGAAGTAGTATTAGTTGTATTGGTGGTAATAGAGGTGGTTACCGTAGTAATGTTGTGGATGGTAGTAGTCGTAGTAGTAGTGTTGGCAGAAATAGTGGTGGTGGTGGTGGCGGCAGCAATAGTATATGTATATGTAGCGGCAGTAGTATAACAGCAAAAACAGCATCAACAATACCAAACGATTGTTACTTTAAAATATGTAATATATAGTTTGGACTACAGGAGTTAAAATACAACAGTAGGACGCAATGAGTTTAGTAAGTGGGAGAGAATGAGTTATTGTAAGAATTCGGCAGGACAGGGACAGAAAGCATATATTGCGAGGATTATTCGAGAAAAACATCTGATGGCTGTGGAAATGTGGTTTCTGAGGAAAATGCAAAGAATACCATGGACAGGCAGAAAAAAAAACAATTTGAAACAAAAAAAGGGCTAAAGAAACAAATAAAAGGGAAAC
>JACEFZ010006298.1:0-24451 GCA_014155875.1 Cepaea nemoralis | reverse complement strand
CCCCAAAATGAAACCTTTGCCCTTTTAAGGTTTTTTTAAAAAAGTTGGGAATTGTTTTGTTTTTCCTTCTCAGGCTTGCCAATTTTAAAGGCAGTCTGGCACTGGCAAGCTTTCCAGTACTTTTACAATGAAGTTTCCATCTTAAAACCTTGTTTGTCAGCCATCATCACAATCGCAAACACTGAGGAGGACCTCTGCACCAACGCTCGAACTGATGCACTGTTATCTATGACTATTTGATTTATAATATTGGAGCATCCACTTGAATGAAAATGGCTGACATGACCAGAATTATACATTCATATCCTTGCTGTTATTTTGTACATAACTGACTTTGTACATAACTGATTGTTATATCATACATATTTTCATTTATATTTACTAATATGTGCACTCCTTAATCACATCTTATTATGTTGGATCCTCGCCGGTGTTGAGATTCCCATGTGATCTATATGAGGAGACTGGAGCACTTATGGAAATGTCTATGTAATGATAAAGATCATTAACCAAAACCATTGTTACCTTGTGTTTCGTCTATGCCAGTGGTTCTCAACCAGTGGGGAATTCCCCCCTAGGGGGGAATTTTAGGCTTTCCGGTGGGGTGGGGGGGATGATGAGTATTTCAAGATCGCGTTAATACAAGGACAGATTACTTGATATTGTTTTTCCCTCCATACTACAAGGTTCTGTACTCCTCATCCTTCTGATATTTGTCTTTAATGTAAGTAGACCCACAAATCACGTTTTATGTAGACGCCTAAACTTGTTCTGGTATGTGTTATTAAAATTAGCATCAATTTTTACGTACTATGTAGGGGCAGGGTGGGGGAGGGGGGAATTTATAGGGAGGAAATACGAAAGGGGAGGAATAGCATTCTCAACATATGGTGAAAGGGGGCATGGGCCAAAAAAGGTTGAGAACCACTGGTCTATGCTGTTTTACATTGGTTGTGATTACACATGTCAACTATATTTGCTTACGTATGTGTTCTGGGACAAAGACAGCATCACGGTTAGGTGCACAGCATATATTGTGATTTTTTTAAATTTGCTCAAAGAACTGCTGTGGAAAGAATGTTCTGCCTGGACACCACAGAGACTGACAGCAATAGACTTTAGCAGCAAATTTAAATGACATTATTTGATAGCTATTCACAGTCAGCATTCATGCGATATTACTGACATTATGTATTTTTCCCGCCACATTAAAGGAGGCTGCTCAATGCAGCATAAATGAGTTGAGCAATTTGATTATTGTTGATTTATGTTATTAGAGTTGTCATGCTATTCAAACTGCTATCTATTTTTGTGGCAAGTTTACTTTCTCAGTGCACTCACTGATCTCTTATATATTATAGACTAGCTGACCCGGCCCGGCTTCGCCCAGACTCTGGTGGGGAGCATCTCATTTAATTCATATAAGTAGTCATATAAGTTCTCGTTCCCGTTACCGACTATCTGTCTGTCTGTCTGTCTGTCTATCTATCTATCTGTCTGTCTGTCTGTCTGTCTGTCTTATAAGTTCCCGTTCATATAAGTCATATAAGTTCCCGTTCCGACTATCTATCTGTCTGTCTGTCTGTCTGACCCGGCCCGGCATCGCCCAACTCCTGGTGGGGAGCATCTCATTTAATTCATATAAGTAGTCATATAAGTTCCCGTTCCCGACTGTCTGTCTGTCTGTCTGTCTGTCTGTCTGTCTATCTATCTATCTGTCTGTCTGACCCGGCCCAGCCCATGGTGGAGAGCATCTCATTTAAATTATATAAGTAGTCATATAAGATCCCGTTCCCGACTATCTGTCTGACTGTCTGTCTGTCTTGGGTAAATGTAGGAGGGAGGAGGAAGAGGGAGGTGGAGGAGGGAAGAGGAGGGAGGAGACAGGAGGAGTAGGAAGGAATAGGAAGGAGGAGGAGGGAGGAGTAGGTGGAGGAGGAGGCGAGGAGGAGGGAGGAGGAAGAGGGAGGAGGAGAACGCAGGAGGAGAAGGGAGCAGGAGGAGAGGGAGGAGGCGGAGGGAGAAGGAGGAGGAATGTGAAGGGAGGAGGTAGAGGGAGGCGGAGGAGGAGGAATGTTAAGGGAGGAGGTAGAAGGAGGTGGAGGGAGGAGGAGGAGGTGGAGAGGGAGGAGGGAGGAGGAGGAATGTGAAGGGAGGAGGAGGCAGGAGTTAGAGGGAGGAGGGAGAAGGAGGGATGAGGAGGAGGAATGTGAAGGGAGGAGGAGGTAGAGGGAGGAGGAGGAATGTGGAGGGAGGAGGTAGAGTGAGGAGGAGGAGAGGAAGGGGGAGGAGGAGGAAGAGGAGGGAGGGAGAAGGAGGGATAGGGAGGAGGGGGAGGGAAAGAGGAAGAGGGTAGGAGGGAGAGGAGGAGGTAGAGGGAGGAGGAGGAAGAGGGAGGATGGAGAGGGAGGAGGAGGGGAGAGGAGGAGAAGAAAGGAGGAGGGAGGAGGCAGAGGGAGAAGAAGGAAGGAGGAGGAGGAAGGAGGGAGAATGAGGAGGGGAGGAAGGAAAGGGAGGTGGAAGAGGAGGAGGAGGGAGGAGGAAAGAGGTAGGGGGAGGAGGAGGAAGGAAAGGGAGGAGGAAGAGGAGGTAGGAGGAGGAAGAGGGAGAAGGAGGCTGGAGGAGGAGGAGGGAGGCAGGATGAGGAGGGAGAGGGAGGAGTAGGGAAGATGAGGGAGGAGGCGGAGGGAGTAGGAGGATGGAGGAGAAGGGGAGAGGAAGAGGGAGGAGGTAGGAGGGAGAGGGAGGAGAAGGGTGGAGGGAGGAGAAGAGAGGGGGAGAGAGTTCGCCATTCCGAATTCATACTCGTCTAGTTCTTCCCTTCTACACGACTGTAGATAACTTCCTTACACATAAAAAGATGAATTGTTATTGATATTGCCGTGGCATGGAGGAATATCAGCAGCAGAGTTGATTAAAAAAACAAAGACTGAGATCTACAGAGAGCCATGAACGCCTACGCCAGCCGGCACGGCACTTGATGATGATGATTGCCGTGTGACGATTCTGTGTAGTCACGTCATTTTCTTCCCTTTCCCTAGCGTTTTGGTTCGGGGATTCTTTCATCATCATCATCATATATTTACGTACGTATTTTGGGAGGGGGAGGAGGGAGGAGGAGGAAGAAGAAAAAAAAACTATGACAGTTGACAGCTCTGGAATAAAAGGAAGGCGTGTAGAAAATTTCATCTCAATCGGATGGGCCGTTCGCGAACAAATAAAGGACATACATATTTACATACATACATATATACATACACACATATTTACATACATACACTTTGTTTTATAAATATAGATTATTGTCTAAATGTTTCATCTTTCACACAGACTTTCTGCTGCTACTAGACTCCATTCCATTTGTACAGTTTACTTACTTCTTTACATCATTTTTTAAAAATCCATAATTTTCAGCTTAACTTAACACACTGCTTTGTTAGTATTGCATTTGTTCATTTGTGTTGCTACCCTTGACTGAGTGTATGATGTCTGCTAACATATTTTATTCCTTATATTTTTTCCCCTCACTTTCCCAGTGGATTTGTCCAAATATGGTCACTTGCTGGATGGTTTTTCTCTACTACAGCCATCAATGACTTGCCTCTCTTTACCCATGATCCTTAGATCATGCTGTCTTTTGTCATCAGTGATATACGTGTTGTTTTTGCTTACTGATGCAGCCCAGAACAAGACATACCTTATTTCTGTAAGGGTTCTAGTCAGTGACACTGAGATGGAGATAGTATTATCTTGTCTTAACCATAATTGATCAATAACAAGACTAGTGATGGACAAGAGCAAGAGAAACCTCTATCTAGTTGGGGAATCGTTATATATAGTATTATCATCATATAGATAAATTCTACTTCTTCACTTGCTTGTTTGTTGAAGCAAGGTTACACCAATCCCTTTTGTTCATGTCTTTTGGTCATAGTAATGATTATATGTGCATAATCATGATTATAGGTCATGATGACCAGCATGAGGTAGGAGAGAAAACTTGAGTTCCCTGCAATGTTTATAGACAGGCAAGGACTAGAAAATAGCCCAAGTAGTTGCCTTCTTCAGTTTGCCAGTGGATAGACAAAATTTGATTACCACTGTACTTCAGGATTTCCTTGATAAATGTTATGTGTATTGAACACCCTGAATTGTCAGTCAAATTCGTAAAGCTGCATAGTGTTGCTATACAATCCTACAATCTCTTCTGAAAACGTGTTTGATGTCATCAGAGCATACACCATTGCCCTGTAAAAGCTGTTGATAGTTTCTGTTGTTTGGATCTTTTATCCTCCTTGTAGGTACATTTATTCATTATTTCAGTAGCATGTCCTTTGCAGAACCTCGCTCCCATAATAACCTAAAAAACCACTCAATCATATGCAAGATGTCCCGTGTCCGATACACCAATCTGGAGATCATCTATCACATCCTGCAACCATCTTCTCTTTGGCCTTCCTGTTCTTCTCTTCCCAGGCATATACCCCTCCATTATTGTTCTCTCCAAACTTTTGTGACGTTTCAAGTGACCAAAATATTTCAATTTTTTTTTGTTTTATTGTCTTTAATAACCAACCTTATTCAATATTCAGTTCTTGAAGTATGGATGCATTTGTTCTTTTCTGTATCCAAGATATTCTTAGAACTCATCTATGACATTTATATTCAAAGGCATTTATGCACTGTTCAGCTTGTTTAGTAAGTGTCCAGGTCTCATAGGTGTATGTTGCAATGGGAAAGATGCATGCCCTTAAAAATCTAACTTTTGTAGTTATATCTGTCCCACTCCACAATTTATTCAGTTTTAGTCTTTGAAGTGCAATAAATATTCGTCTTTTAATTATCTTTCATTGTGTCACCATTGTTGGTAATCAATGACCCAAGATATTCACAATTTTCCACCACCTCAAATTTTTCCTCATTAACATATATTTCTTTCTCTCTGTCTCTGCTGTCGTTGGTTCATGTATATTGTTCAAATCCTCACAGCCATTCATATCATACAGTAGACAGTTAGTCAACAGATCATCCCCATTGGACATCGAAACATTCAGGGCATAAGTGCTCGGATCCCCTCCTCAATAAATCCCACGGTACATAGCAGCTAACAACACCAGTTCTGTGTTGGTTTATTAATCTTCTTTGGCTTCCTGCGTAGTGTTCTTGTTTGGCCACCCCTCTTTTAACTTGATGTTCTCACAGCCTGACTATGGTTGTAGATTCACAGTCATCACTTGGTTCTCGCAAACGACTTACTTCTCATAGCGCATTCAGAATATCGGCATGGTCCACGGCTCGACCGCCTTCAGCAGTAGCCTTACCTGCAAGCTTGTCAGCCTGCAAATTTCCTCGTACACCCGCATGCCCTGGCACGAAAATGAAACTAATCTTTGCTAGCCGAGATCACTCTAGAGACAGCAACCACTCTCTCCGGACCCACCCCATCTCTATCGTTCTGCGCTCACTCATTGAGTCACTAAGGAAACACGCCCGAGTGAATTTCTGTGTCTCGAGCCATGTTATTGCTTTACTTACTGCCATGACTTCCATAGTCAGGCTACTTGTGGTCAAAGCAAAGGCACCAGAACCTTCCTTCACAACTCTCCCTTCGACCTGAGCCGTAAAGGCCCATGAACTTCTCACGACCAACCCATCTGTGTAAATGACAGCATCACCCTCTAAAGAATACTCGAAGATCAAAGCCTGTACTTCCACCTTCATGACAGATGTAGTTTCATATCTGCATTTTCTGTCTAGTTGGATGTAAACTGAAAACGACTTACAGAACTCTGTTGGCACTTGTACCCACTCCTCACCAGATTCTAAGTCCTCAAGAGAACACACCTGTTGAAGAATGTCTTCGGCTAGACCCATCCATGACTTTCCTCTTTTTAACCAGCTGCCCTTTACCTTCTTAATTTCGCTATGCAGTGGATGTTTTGTTTACGCTGACTCTGAGGTGGGCACATGCTCAGAAAATTTTTATTTTTATTTTTTTTGCGCTCGCTTGCTTTGAACTCAAGCGTAGTCCATGCACACTATTTATAGAAGTGATGAACTGAATTTTGCGTGTAGATTAGCTTTCCCTATTTACAGTGTCCCTCACCATCAGGCGAACCAACTCCGACTTCAGAGGTACTTGTAATTTACGTCCCCAGTCAAGGACAACAGGTCAACATTTTAGTCCAGCTGTCCGGTGTAGGGGTTGAACTGCTTACCTCGGCATCTGCACAACAGATAATTCAGAACACTCGTTCTTATCCATTCGACCATACTGACCTGCAAATTTGTATTCTGTCCCTCATAGTTGGAAAATCAAGAAGGTAGCGCATTGCCCTGCATGTCGTATCTCTTGTACATCCAAGAATAATATGCATAGCTTCGTTCTGTATCCTTTCCATCTGCTTATGACTGAGAGTCAAGATCGCCATCACATACTCCAAAACAGAAAGGACCAAACCCTTGTAAAGAAGACAGATGGCGCTGCTCACAGTTTTCTCGCAGCATCACCCGCATCGCAGCCAAACCCCGCTTGGCCTTTGTTATCACCTGATCTATGTGCTCACTATAAGCGAGGCTTCGATCAAATTGTATCCCCAGGTAGTTCATTGCCTGCGTTCTTTCCACAGTCTCTTAACCCAGATTTACAATTGGTGTTGGAGTGTTGACAATATGATTATTCAAAGAGAACCATATCACTGCTGCTTTTGTTGGGTTGACCATTGCTCCAGCTTCAACACACCAAGTGCTTATGCGATTGAGCTTTGTTTTAGTTCCACAGCAAACCTTGCCCTGACTAACCTTGCCACTAAAACGTCTGCATACGACAATGTCCTCCCCGGTCCTATGATCTGCTCGCCGGTGATTCTCACAGTGTAAGCGTTGAACAGTACCGGAGATAATGGTGATCCCTGTGGCAGGCCAGGATATATTTTTATTGGTTCAGAAGTCCAACTGCCACATCTAAAAACTACTTTCCATTGGAAGAGGGCTGCAGCGATCCAACTAAGGATGAAAGGACTTGAGTTCAAGAAGCTGAAGCATTAAAAATTCCAACGGTACTCTGTTGTACGCGTCCTCAAGATCAATCGCTGCAGCAAATGTTTCAGTGCCTGAGTTGAAACCTTCATAGACATCATAGACAAAACTGCTGCATTGATCCAGGTTTCTCTGTGTTGAAGGTACCCTCCCAGGTTAGGTGGGGAAAAAACCCTGCCTCTCTAGCTGACTTGATATTTTTATGGCAATTAACTTCTCCAGCAGCTTGCCTATTATATTCCGCATGGCTATTACTCGATATCCCTGAATTTTTGTGTGGTTTTTGCCAGACTTCGGCAAGGGAATCAGATAGCTATGTAACCACTCCTCCTTGATGCTAGCACTCCCTATACTGTTGTTGTACATGTCTGCTAGTTCCATTAACTCGTTGGTACACATACTAATGTCATTATGCCTAATACCATCTGGCCCTGGAGCGCTGTTTTTTGTTCTTCGAAGCACATCCATGATCTCTTTCACTGTCACTGTGTCTTCATCTGAAATTTTCTGGGTCTTTCACCTATCTGAGGTAACTGCTTTGGCAAGATTTCGGCCTCTCATGTCTGTCTGGTTGCTCTGCTCTAGATAGCGTTTGAAAAGGGATTCTCATCAGTCCTCTGCCAGATGAGGTCAGCACCTTGGAAGTCAGGAATACTCTTATTCTTGACTAACCCATTCATGCTTTTATGTAGTTGCCAGAACAATTTCAGTGACTTGTCTGTGCTTATTCTTTGACACAACTCTGCCCACTTTTCACCACTTTAACTAGATTTTTTTTTTAAATTTCTAACTTTTGTGTCCATCTCTCTTTCTAAGTGTAAGCTAAGGCTAGGATGGGCAGCTATGTTCCTCTTGGCATTTTGCCATTTCCTTACAGCACCACGCTTATCCATCCAGGCCTTTTCCACCTCACAATTTCACCAAGGTGGCTGCTCCCAGCTATTTTTCTCGACAAGATTATTTCTGCGCTTGTCGCATCTTATTCATTTCACCACATCTTGCCCTGTACTGTCTTACTTAAAAATCTTGGCCATTGACCCGTGCTGCGTGGTCCTGCCTTTCTCAACGAATATGCTGCAAGGGTGGTGGTCACCTACATGGTACCCTATGACACCCCATCTACACACTATTGTGAGTGAAGGAGAAACCAGCGCCAAGTCAATAACACTGTCCTCATCACCTGGACGACTTGCTGTCCTGATGACAGTCACTGTTGATACAGACAAGGTCTATGGTTTCAAGTGCAGCCTTAAGCCCCTCCCCCTGTGTGTTGGAAGAAATGTTTCCCCATGATCATGCTGTTAGCGTTGAAATCGCCACAGAAAACGATACTTCTCTCTTGACATATGTCCTCAAGCACTGCCACCTCTGGGAATCCACCCTCACGTTACAGGCATAAACATTAACCAACACGAATAATTGACTTGATTGAACTCTTAACAGCTTGTATTTGTATCTCCTCGTGTCCCACCTGGACATGTCCACCTCTGAAGCCAACATATTCTGTCATGAATAAGAATCGCCATCATATCATACATTCCACTACAATATTCCTTCCATCTTTCTAGAATTTGTCTAGATTCTGTTATTTCCCAACTTGTCACAGAGACATTTAATTGAGGTTGAACATTTCTTGTCAATAACTTCATTTTTTTTTTGGGGGGGGGGGGGGGGGGAGCATTTCGTTATCTCTTCCAGTCTTTCTATTCTGGCACAGCAGCAATCTTGTATAAATTGGTTATTGTCCTTTCTTATTTCTCGAGTTAAAGATATATACTTCATCCTGCTGTTATCAGATTCACCTCCTTTCTGGTTCATTTACCTTCATTTCTTTTATTAATTCTAACGTGTCTGATGTAATCCATGTCTTATGTTGCTTCTTCTTGGTCAGAATTAAATCTTTGGCTGCAGTTATAAAGATGTCTCTAGCTTGTACTGCCAATACATCAGGTGTCAATACCTCCTGTATAAACATCAAGACCCCAAAACGATTCTTCACGTCTACGTTGTATGCATCTAGGTATTTTTGTGAGATCAAAACGAAGTGACCTTGGTTCGTGGGTAAGCTTTTTGAGTTTTCTTTCACATCTGCTTCTAATAACTGATTATCTGTATCACAGTCTGCACTTCGTAAGGATTTTGCCGATGTTATGCTTGATCTTCATCTTTTTTTGCAATCAAATATAATCTATCTGGTTTTTGGTAGTACTGTCCGGGGACTTCCACGTGATAGTCTTCTTTGGTGTTGTCTTCCTGTACCCACTTTTGTATTAAAATCTCCCATTATTATTATTATGTCATTATGACCAGTCTTATGTGATGTGCCTTGCAGTGTGCTGTAAAGATCTTCAATTTCGTCTTCCTCTGCTGTTGAAGTAAGTGCGTGTGAGAGGTAGGTGTGTGTGTGTGTGTTTTTTTTTTTGGGGGGGGGGGGGGGTTGCCTTTAAGTCTAACAGTGCAGGGCGATGTGATACCTTCTTGATTTTCCAACCATGGGGGACAGAATACAAATTTGCCGAGTACGTGCCTATCTCAGAGTCAACGCAAACACACAACATCCACTGCATAGCGAAATTAAGAAGGTAAAGGGCAGCTGGTTAAAAAGAGGAAAGTCGTGGATGGAAGCTAAATTTAATAACACATACTTGAACAAGTCTAGACATCTACATAAAACGTGATTTGCTACGTCTATATATATAAAATAGGATGTATGTATGTGGGTGGGTGGGGATGTATTTGATGTGTTCGATAACGGTCCATCCGATTAAGATGAAATTTTCTACATGTTTTCTTTTCATTCCCGTGCAGCCAACTGTCATAGTTTGGTACTGTACAATCAGCTATTTACTTACTAAAATTTAATTTTGTAATTACCTGACAACATAAGAAAATGTATATAAAGGGACATAACTTTTAGTAGCATTGCTATATCTTAGGTTAAGTCCCCTGACTATAGATAGATAGATAGGTAGGTAGATAGATAGGTAGGTAGGTAGATAGATAGGTAGGTAGGTAGGTAGGTAGGACCCGATAGATAGAGAGGGTGGGATAGACGGAGGGAGAGACGGATGGACGGGCGGGCAGGAAGACAGACAGACAGTCAGGAAAGGAAACTTATATGACTACTTATATGAATTAAATGAGATGCTCCCCACCAGGAGCTGGGCGAAGCCGGGTCAGACAGACAGAGAGACAAAAAGCAGATAGATAGATAGATCGCGATCGATCGACTGATCGATCGATCGATCCCCGCCAGAGCCTGGGCGAAACCGGCCGGGTCAACTAGTACGTTATAAAACGAATTTCATTAGTGCGAGAAGTAGGGGAGACTGGGGAGAAATGGACATAGGGGAGAAATGGACCACCCCCTCTCTGGCCCCTGGCGGTGATGCAATGAAAGTGAAATCATAATAAGTTTGTTTTCCACATCAAACATAGTCCGAAGTTTTCATTTGCCATCGACTTCCCGCATAGGTCGTTCCTACGCAAAGTTTGAAAAATTTTCTGCACTAAAGTTTCTTTTTCCAGTTCCAGACACCATCGTAAAGCAGACGCATAGTCAGGAATCAGGACAAGGTAATTACGTTAATATCTTTATTTACTTGTTTTTAAGAGTTCATATAAAAAATATAGCATATAATATTAGATTTAAGAGACTCTATGGCTGAATAGTTTAATACATTGATGGGGAGAAATGGACCGGTTCATTTCTCCCCATGGTTCATTTCTCCCCATAGAAGAAATTGACAAGACAGTCTGTTGTTATTAAAAGTGTTGAAGATTGCATTCGAATATCAGCATTATTGATTCTTTTTAATACTGGGGTCTAAATCTAGACCAATAAAACTGTTAACAAATTTGATTTCAGTGATTTATTAAAGATGCACGCCATTCGTGCTATGATCAGTATTTCTTTGCAAATGATAGGCCTACCATTCTAAATGTTATATAATTCTGTCACTCTTTTGTTTCAGATGCCAAGATTGTACATCAGAAAACACCAACAAGGGTCTCGTTACGGAGGAACGTATGAGAGAAGCTGTTAATGCTGTGAAAAATGGAATGAAAGTGAGGAAAGCTGCAAGGGAGTACGGTATTGCTCGCTCTACCCTCAATAACAATCTTACAAAAGACAGAGAAGGAAATGGTCTGCCTACTAGACTCGTACCAAATTATAGGCATAGCCTTGTTTTCACAGCTAAGCAAGAAGCTGATTTTGCTAGTTACTTGAAAGATTGTGCAAGAATGTTCCATGGACTCACAACTAAAAACGTTCGTATTTTGGCGTACGAGATGGCGAAAGTCAATAACATTGCACATCCTTTAACCTGGGATGAGCAAATGATGGCAGGGAATGACTGGCTTTGTGGATTTTTGCGACGGAATCCCGAGCTGACCATAAGGCAACCTGAGGCAACATCTCTGGCTAGAGCTACAGCTTTCAACAAACATAATATTTGCACCTTCTTCAACATTGTGAAGGAAACCATTACAAAACTAAATGTGAGTGGAGCTCAAATCTACAATTTGGATGAGTCAGGTCTGACCACTGTACAGAAAGTGCCAAAAGTAATTGCCCCACGAGGAGTGAAGCAAATAGGTCAGATGACATCCAGAGAAAGAGGAGAACTGGTCACAATCTGTTGCATTGTGTCAGCTGCGGGTCACATTATCCCTCCAGTATTTGTGTTTCCCAGAAAAAAATTTAAGAATTTTATGCTTGCTGGAGCACCTGAAGGTTCCCTTGGCCTTGTGAATGAATCAGGTTGGATGACCCGTGATAATTTTGTCAAAGTTATAAATTACTTCATTAAGCATTCAAGACCTTCCAAAGACTTCCCTTTGATTTTGATCTTGGACAATCACGATTCCCACATTTCATTTGAATCACTTGAACTGTGCAAGAAAAACAACATTCATGTGATCACGTTGCCACCCACACACCTCATCTAAACCTCAGCCCTTGGACCGTTCAGTTTTTGACCCATGAAGTCGGTCTACAACAATGCGTGTGATTCATGGATGATGAAAAATGTTGGGACACCACTGACAATCTATCAAGTTGCAAATCTAGGAGGCCACGCTTTTCTTAAAGCGGCAACTCCCATTAACATTCAATCAGGCTTTGCAGTGTCAGGTATTTGGCCCTTTAACGAAGATGTTTTTACAGAAGATGATTTTATGCCTTCAGAAATAACGAACAGGCCCATCAGCAAGGACAGTGAAAATGCCACTTTAGAAAGCAATGAACAGACAGGATCAGCATCTCCACATTGTGGTACCAGCACAGATCAAACTGCACAAGAATTTCATGAAAATCAGAAAGAGTGTAATGTTGAGAACCTTGTAGATGACTTGCAGGAAATATCAGGGAGTCTTCAACATAAAGCTACTTCTTCCTTTACTTCGCCTCATGTTTTCAGAGGACTACCAAAAGCTGGTCCGCGAAAAGATTCAAATAATATGAGGAAAAGAGGAAAAACTATGCTGGCTACTTCTACGCCAGAAATGGATCGAATTAGGGAAAGAGCGGTGATGAAAGAAAAGGCAGCAAAAGTTCCACCCAAAAAGGCAAAGAGACAGCTGCTGAAAGAGTTTGATGTTGATTCAGATCCAGAAACTGACATTTCGTTTTGTGATGACACAGATTCTGATGTTTCATTTGGTGAAAATGAGGAGTGTACGGTTAGCTTGACTGGTGTGCGTGAGGTTTTTGAAGGCCAGTGTGTGCTATGTGAATATGGAACAAAGAAGACTTGTGTTTACTATGTAGGAATTGTAAGGGGAGACATTGATGATGATGGTGATGTTGAGGTAGAGTTCTTGCGCAAGAGTGAGAAGGTTGCTGGTAAATTTGTTAAGCCTAAGGTAGAAGATGTCGCCAGTGTCTCAATTACATGTATTAAAGCACAGCTTACTAGATCTACAATCACTGGAACCACTTCTAGGACCAAAGATGGCTATGTCTTCAAAGAAAGTCTTGCAGGCATAAATGTTCGATAAAACTTTATATTAGATTAATATCCTTTTAATGATTATTTATTTCTTATAGCAATATGGATGAGTTGTTGCTGCTTCTTGTTAAAAAAGGTCCATTTCTCCCCACTATGGTCCATTGCTCCCCACGTGCTGGTCCATTTCACCCCAATGGTGGTCCATTTCTCCCCATGTTCATATACATTTTTGAAATGCATTTTGTAAAGAAACATATAGAAATAGATTGCTAAATGTTTTCCCCTTTTAAAATAAATGAATGTACAACATTTTAGTCATGGTTTTGTTATGTTTCGATAAAATCTGTTCCGGTGATGAGCAAAAATTGAAAACTACAAAATTGCTGGTCCATTTCTCCCCAGTCTCCCCTACAGAACCATAAAATTTAGAGGGAAAAAAACAATATCAAGTAACTGGTTCTTGTATTAATGTGATCTTGAAATAATCTTAATTCCCCCCCCCCCCCCCTCCCCCACCACCCCCAACCGGAAAACCCCAAAATTCCCCCTGGGAGGGGGAATTTCCCCGCCGGTTGAGAACCACTGCTTTAGAGGGTGATGCTGTGATTTACACAGATGGGTCCGTCATTCGACAAGTGAGAAATTCATGGGCCTTTACGGCTCAGGTCGGAGGGAGAGTTGTGAAGGAAGATTCTGGTGCTTTTGCTTTGACCACAAGTTTTTGACTTCCAAGTCATGGCAGTAAGTAAAGCAATAACATGGCTCGAGACACAGACATTCACTCGGGCATATTTTCTTAGTGACTCAATGAGTATGCTCAGGAAGATAGAGATGGAGTGGTGTGGTAAGGTAGATTCATAACAGGGATAAAGATATCCCTATTCGATAAGACCGACTACTACAGAAAACCAGCAATGGCTCATAAGACTCCCTAGAGGCGGAGACAGGTCATAGAGTAAGGTTCTAATTGATTGATTGATTGACTTAGGAACCGACATCACAGCATTCGGGGCATTCCCATAAGCGCTCTGTCCCCATCCTCAGAAGCCAGCAAAGAGTTCCAATCCCAATAGTACCAGTAGCAATCTGATTATATGAGCGTCTCGCCTTTCCTCTAAGCGTCGAGCGTCGGCCAGATCCCCTCGTCACTCCTCGCTGTCGCATTCTTGCCAGACCATGGTGATCCATTTGCTCCTCCGAGGTGTACACATGCTCCCACAAGGCCTCAACCACGTCTGCCTTATCATGCATCAATACTCCACCAAGTTTTGCCGAGCCAGCCAATCTGTCTGCCTGTTCATTCCCCAGCACACCAGCATGCCCCGGAGAAAAGATCCAGACGATGCACTCTGCACGAAGCTTGCCTGTTTTTACCCTACTCAGCATGCTTTCTGAATCAGTTACAATCACAATGTGTGTGTGTATCGTATTCTCCAATTAGCGGAAAGCTGCACTGACTGCCTCCACCTCCATTCTTAAGCTAGATGTTGTGGTATCATATGCCAGGCTCTCCTGCACCAAATGTCGACCATTAGCCTTTGCCAAGAACCCCCAGGCACTTCTACTACCTCTCAACATATTAGAGTAAGGTTCTAATAGATATAAGGACGGTTTTCTGGTAGAATAACAGGAAAGTCACCGACTTCAGAGAGGAGAAACTCACTCTTGGGTACCTGAAGACGTGTATTGTTCCTGCCACATATCTCTCTCCAGAGTTGATGTTTAATTATATAATAATATCACAATTAACACCATAAACTCAGACACAATTCAACAAGAACAGAAAATAACTCCTGGATTTAAATTATGATATTACAATGGGATAACATGGGGATGTGGATGTGTGGTTGTTCAACTGGCTTATTAAAAATATACACAACTCAAAAATAACACAAATAAAAGACATAATACGACCTCTAATTATCTCTATGTATCACTGAAACTGCTAATGTGTCCTCAAAAGTGAGTATCTACATTAACACTGTTCAAATACCTGTGAATGGTTAAACTGTTTCTTCTATCACTGCAGATAATAGTAAATTGTCCTTGAGTCCACTGAAAACACGAGACTACAAAGTCTATTTGGTTATCACAGACTATGTTAAAAATTGTCAATGAGGTCATCACAAACAATATGGAAAATGTCCAAGTGATCAGAATTCTAAAGATACTATTGTGGTAGTTACTCCTTTTGTTGGCCATGTTCTTATAAAAGATATTGATAGTGTACTTGGCTGACTTCCACAATGCTGGGGTTGCTTTGACATCGGAGGGGTCAATGATGTTCAATGAAACCACGCACTTCCAGCAGTAGCAAGTCGAACCCCTTCTTTGACCCTCCACGATGACAGTATTCAGCATTCATGACTATGCCCCAGTGTAAGCCAAAAATATCACCATCCCTCATCCAATAAAAGACACCATTTACTTCCAAAATGAAATCACAACTTTCTCCTAGAGATTCATTTTATTGACTTGCTCAGAACACCTGTAATCTGGATGCACTTTGCAGAAGCCCATCCCAGTTTGCCTAATTTGAATACACTTGTGTTAAATTACCTCTCTACACCAATCATCTACTCCGGTTGGGTGTTTTCCTGCACGAGATGTTGTTATCATCTTGCAAGTGGCTGCAGCTGTCGCCTACGTGACAGACTTTCACCAACAATCTCTTGGGATTGGCTTCCGGCCACATTTTCATCAAATCGTTTACATCAGATGTGCAGGTATTATTGTCCTACAGTGGGGGAAATTTCTATTTTTACCCGTTGTCAAGCTCCAAACGCCGAGGGGGTGCTTTTTTGTTACATTTAAGAATGTAGGAGTGGTCGAGACAATGTCGCAGGTGGGTCAGGAGAGAATGGGTGCTGTCTCTGGAGCGGTCTCGGCTGGCAAATATTAATTTCATAATCTCAGCCAGTGCATGTGGGTGTACAAGGAAATGAGCAAGCTGACAGGCTTGCAGATACGGCTAGTGTGGAAGGCAGTCAAACCATGGGCCAGGCTGATATTCTGAATGTGCTACGAGTAGCAAGTCGTTCTCGAGAACCAAGTGATGACTGCGAATCTAAAACCATGGTCAGGCTGCGAGAACAGCAAGTTAAAAGAGGGGTGGCAAAACAAGAACACAACGCAGGAAGCCAAAGATTAATAAACTAACACAGAACCAGAGTCGCTAGCCGCTACACGCTGTTGGGTTTACTGAGGGGGGTGGGATCAGAGCACTTATGGACTGAATGTTTCGATGTGCAATGAGGATAATCTGTCGACTAACTAACTAACTAACTAACTAACTAACTAACTAACTAACTAACTAACTAACTAACTAACTAACTAACTAACTAAATAACCAACTAGGAGGCCCAAAACTATGTTTTCCCGTAGTGAATTTGAATAACGAAGACACAAACAATAGATTGCACGATTTATTGCCTGGCATATTTCGCTGCATCTCTTCAGGTACATACTGCAGAAATCACACAATGTAAAGTGAAATAACTAGATAAATCCTTCAATCTGAAATATACACATATTCGCACAGTAATGTCGATTGTCTACCACGGTAATTTTAAACTGACTAACATGTCTTTCTGCTTGCACAAGGCCGCCTTACGCAGGTTGATCACTATGGCTTCAGCAAACCTTAACAACCGACTACTTTGTGTGTTGAACAACACACGGAAGGCACTGTCTCTTTCAACCACATGACCACTCTCGAGCACGTGTCTCGCGACCGATGAAGCAGGACTGTTCCGGTGTGTCGGCCTGCCTAGGCTACCATCTTCTGTGTGTAGTATCTTGTCCACCCAGTTCGGAATGTGTTCCAACACCCTGTTATGTAACTGTCACTCTGTTCTACCTATTAGATGGCCTCGCACCTACATGAAAATTGTAAATACAATTCGATTTGGTGTACAAAGCTACAGGTTCTTTAACTGCCGGGTTGGGATCGGTGTGGTTTTGTACCTGATAACCGGAATTGCAGCACATAATGTTCGCCCGACTGCTGTGATGAGCCGGTCCTGCAAACGTTGCATTACGTCATCTCCTCGGAAGGTTAACTGAATGAAAACCTTGAGTTTAGGGACTTTAGTGTCTCCTGGTTTAGGTTTGGTCTGTTGGCAGTGGCGCTTTATAATTCATGTGGAGTATCCATTCAGGTTTAAGGCATTCTTCAGAGTTTCAAATTCCTTTGTCAGTGTGTCCTGTGTGCATATCTTCCTAGCACGGTCAAACAGGATGCGTACTAAGCCCCGTTTGTACTGGGCAGGTGCGAAGCTCTGAAAATTTAAATATTGGCCAGTCCATGTTTCTTTACGGTACACTGATCTTTGAATTGTGCCGTCTGCTCTACGTCTTATTAGGATATCTAGAAACGGCAACGCTTCGTTGTGTTCGTGTTCCATAGATAGAGAGATGTTTTTATGTGTCACGTTCATTGTGGCCTGGAACGACGTTGCTTTTTTTTTTTTTTTAAACGACGTTGCTTGTAGCTCGTCTGTGGTGATAATTAGTATATCGTCCACGTAAAGACGGTAGAAGGCCAAGTTATTGTTAGTTGAAAGAGACCGTGCCTTCCGTGTGTTGTTCAACACACAGAGTAGTCGGTTGTTAAGGTTTGCTGAAGCCATAGTGATCAACCTGCGTAAGCCGGCCTTGTGCAAGCAGAAAGACATGTTAGTTTAAAATTTCCGTGGTAGACAATCGACATTACTGTGCGAATGTGTATATATTTCAGATTGAAGGATTTATCTAGTTATTTCAGTTTACGTTGTGTGATTTCTGCAGTATGTACCTGTCGAGATGCAGCGAAATATGCCAGGCAATAAATCGTGCAATCTATTGTTTGTAACTAGGAGGCGTCTTAATCTCTTTTGATAGGGGATACCCATCTCAAAAGTCAAGTAATACACCCGCTTCCTTCCACTAGCATACCGACACTCTTGGCCGAGTTGGAACACACATTCATACACATTTCCCCTCTACCCTCCCAGGTTAAGGTGAAACCATCGCAGCAGGTGGTACATTGAGCTTAAGAGCAAAAGACAGACATTTGTTGGTTATAGTCTCAAGTTCACAATGGTAGGCCTATGCAGAAAATATCATTACACAGACAATAGCTACAGTCACTAATATAGTTGCTACCAAGAAGGAAAGCAATGGCAGACTACCTTCTTTACAGATGCCTAGAAAATTGTTAGTTGTCAACTCGCGTCCATGACTATAGTGATCGTGTGAGATGGCTAACCATGACTTTTGTCTCTCCAAAAATCTCAGAGGCCACCTTGTTCACAGTCGCCTCCCTACAGTTACTTCATCAGTGGGTACATGTAAATGTCACCGGACAAGACGTGCATGATATGCACATACGTTATTCAGACACAGATGATTACTCTACCCACAGGCATCTTTTCCTTAAAAGACTCATTTACATGCATATCCCGCAATCTATGTTGTTATTTGCAAACGATGTAAAATGAAGTATTGGACAGAATGGTAGACACCTAGCCGACCGCTTTAGGGAAGACCTCAGGGATATTATTCAAAACTCTTGACAAACCTGTCTCTTACCATTTCAGTTCATCTGATCACAATGGAGTCGACGATGTATGGGTCACAGCATTGAAGCCATGTTTCTCTAATAACTACACCAGGCTTAAAATTGAAAGCCAGTTAATGAACTGTTTGGGATGCACCCATACAGCTGAAATCAATACATTTGTAGATGCCATTGCTGCCAACAGAAAGTACAAACAGGTATGTGTAGCTCCTGTGAAGGTATGTACATACTGTCCGTGTTTAGTATGTCTCATTTTTCGCAAGAGCTACACATACCTAACTGTATGTATTTTCTATTGTTATATCCTGCTGCAGCAGTAGGGTCTCTTCTATAACTGCTGATTTCCCTCTATATAACCATATCTAACTGATTGCACACACCTTCGGCTCCACATTTTCATATTTGGCACCTTTCACAACTGAACTGAACTGAACTGCGCCGCCTTCCTAAAGACGAAGGACTTGTGAATTTGTGTTTTTATATGATTAAATGTTCTAATTTCATGATTTTCTTTAGGTCTGTTTGTGCTGTACCTGATGAAGATTAGTATAATCAAAACGGTGTTGTTGTGTCTTTATAGTTGCATATCCTTTACAGGATGTCGAAGTCAACACCAGCATTTTTTCCTGTTGTGATCTCTTGGCAAGTTTATGTTCAATAGTTTACTATAGAGGGTCTCGTAGCAATGACGTTGCAGACTCGATTTGCAATGCCGCTTACCCACGTTCGAAACACAGCGGTGACCGATTTGGCAGCAGACTGTGTCGCGCTGATTTTAACGTTGCAGCATAGCGCTAGCTATTTTATAGATTTCACATGCAAAGTAGCTACAAGTTGACTTTCAGAAAAAGAAAGACTATTCACTGCCGAAGATCAAATGGCTCGTGAATCTAGGCTATATGATATTATCAGCCCCAGAAATGATCATGTATTCAAATAGTGACCAGGCTAAGGAAGGTAAAGTTGACAACAATACTTTAAATACATATTACAGACCTAGTTATCCTGCTATGTGTGTGCCTGGGAAGTAAAGGATCCCCCAAGTCTTACACAGTCTCACAACACGGAGATAGACAGACTATATATAAATATATATTCTTTCATTCTGTCACTCAATAGGTAAACGTATGACAGAGCCGTTTGTTAAAAATGTAAAAAACTACACACGTGTGGTTTATTTTATGTAACACTGAGTGGTCTGCACTGGAGAACCACCGGCACTGATTTTGATTTTCTATCCTATTCTTGAAAAACTATTATTTTACTGAACTAACATGCTCGGTCTCTTTAATAATCAATGTAAGGTGCTAATGATGCAATAGTTTTAGGTAGGTCTCTTGGCATAGGAAGGGTTTGCCAGGCACTTAGCTGAACTTCTCTTTCCACGACTCGTCTGGAACAACCGCTGTATCCCAATACTCTTACTAAGACATATAAGTATTAATTAATTAATTAAAAGGGAAGATTATCTTCTCTATAAGTATACCGTTGATAGTACACAGAAAAAGATATATACCACTCTCTTTCCCCATCCCAATACTCTTACTAAGACATATAAGTATTAATTAATTAAGTATACCGTTGATAGTACACAGAAAAAGATATATACCACTCTCTTTCCCCATCCCAATACTCTTACAAAGACATAAGTATTAATTAAAAAAGAATTGATCTTACAGCCCTATACGAATTTCTCAAAGGGAACCTAGCGTTACTAGAGAATAATAAGCATACATAATAATTATAAAAGATTGGCATGAAATAGGAATATTCCCTCGTGACAAAGCTATCTTGATAGACTAGTAACTATACACACTTAAAGATAAGTCTAGAAAGGTACATGATGCTGGCCCATGTGGTGCATGAATGACATTGGGCTACCCACGCGAAATTGTTACTAACCGGTTGGATAGCTATGCTATTATTTTGCTCTAGCGTTAACATGCTATACAACTATCACATTAGTATTCTAATAGTATTTCTACAAGTGATCCTTAAAGATATTTATATATAATTAACGGATCTCATTCCGGGCATACAAAACCAGTGTGACTGGTTTCACGCAAATGTGTTGGATTTTCTATGTTTGCAGTCAACATCTATTTTCTCGTCCTCTGAAGATCTTCATATTTCTAGACATGATTCATCATTTCTAATGCAGTATTGCTCTGATCCTTCCTAGCGACTTGATATAACCATGTACATAATCTGTTGTATGATTTGGTCTGCTGGTTTGATCCCACAGATACATTTCCGCACATGTATTTATCCAACGTAATTCTCGTAACGCAGCTGCGCGATAATCGGCAGCGGTTCGCGCCGCGCTTGTAACTTACAGGGGTATATGAGCCGGTTGCTCAGAAAGCAATGGCAAACTATTGAGCATAATCTTGCCTAGTACATCAACAGCAGCTGAAAAATTTTGGTGGTGACTGCAACATCCTGTAAGGGATATGCAACATTTAAAAAAAAACACATAAATAAATTTGTTAATTAATTATCTACACATACCCAGTTTTCCGAGTCCATCGACCTCTATACCTCAACCGGCACTTGATATTAAACAATATGTGGTGAAATACAACCATTGATAATCTTTTCAATATGGGCTGTCCACACTTTCGGGCTCAGCTCTAAAAACTTCAACTGGCTGAGTTTGCTGGTGCACGAAATAATGGATCGGAAGACTGTAGCAGATCTGGCACTGCGACTAACCTGGCCACTTTGCTTGGTTGTCTCCATTCAGTGAAATTACATAAAAACACGTAAACTAAACTAATATTAAGTTACTTGTAAATGGTTTATGGTAACCTGCATGCAACTATATAATGTAATTATACTATACTGTTTCCTTTTGGCAAGATTAGGCGGGACAGGCCTTGACTTTCCCCACATAATGCCGCCCGTTTAAAAAAAAAAGTATGAGAATCGGGCTTTCACCATTCTGGCCAATCCGTCTCATTTGCTAATGATGCTAGTGCTAACCCTAGCAGTTGGGGTTATCTGTGGGCGTAGTTTCTGCCTCTCCTTATGTAGAACAGTGCCTACTTAGGAAATCAGCACTTACGTTGTTTTTCTGGAATATCTATCCTGAAGGAATAAGGTTGTGTTGTAGTAGAGTAACCACCTCATCAACCTTGTGTTCAGTTGTTTCAATGACGTCAAGAGCATCAGTCGTTGACGGTTACTCTGAACGGTAAATTTTGTTCCATATAAATAAGGTTGGAACTTTTGTATCCCCTCCCCCCATACTAGAGCTAAACATTCTTTCTCAATAGCATAATAGTTTTTCTCCACTACATTGAGATTACGACTAGCTTAGGCTACTGGGAACAGCATCTCTTCATTGTCACGGCTATGTTGTAACAGGGTCGCTCGAATCCCAATATTGCTCGCATCCATCCTCAAAGTGAAAGAACGAGACAAGTTCAGTAGTTGTAGAATTGGCTTCACTGTGAGTTTATCCTTCAGCGCACTGTAAGCCTCTTCACACACTGGTGTCCATTTTACTTGGTCGAGTGCTCCCTATTTGGTGGCATCCGTCAATGGTGCCGCAAGTACGTTCAAGTTTTTGATAAACTTCTGATGAAATCCACACAGGGATACGAAGGATGAGATGCCTTTCTTGGTCCTGGGCCTTGTTGTTTTCAGCAGTTTATCTACACTCTTCTGTTCTGGGCACATTTGTCCATGAGCCACTGTATGTCCCAAAAATTCCAACTGCCGGAAAGCAAGTTACCATTTAGCTGGTCCAGCTGTAAGCCCTGTCTCAGCTAATCCCCTTAATAGTCTGTCGGTGGACTGCAGGTGTTCCTCGTAAGTGTTAGAAGCTATGAGGATGTCATCCAAAAAATTGCTAATACTTGGGTCCTTTAATGGATCTACTAACAACCTCATCATTCGGGTGAATACTCCAGGTGTGTTACTCAGCCTGAATGGGAGCACATTGCATTCATAGTGGCCGTCAGCTGTGCTGAATGCCAAGTACGGTCGGATTTCTTTCCTTACCGACAGCTTGCTTGACACCCTCGTACATTACTCTTATAATTCCAGTGTCTGCACACGTTTGAATTTGTGCAGAGAGTTTTAGCAAGCAGATGTTCGCACATTTTCTTGAAGTCTGTTTTACTCTATTTATGGCCATTCGCAGTGTCTGCAATATTTTCTCTGATGGTGATGTTTTATACACTGAGAATGCATGTCTCTTTATCTCCAGGACTGGGAGCATCTCTTCAGAGCGTGCTTCAAATCAGTCGGCTGACCTTAGTAATAAAACAATGGATAAATGATGGATGATGTGGTCAGTATCATGCAGCTACCTTGACTTGACAGAACACTTCCTGGTACCCATTTAAGACTGGGCTGACCCAGGAGTCAGGTCATTTCTAACAGACTACCGCATCGAGGGGAATTCAAAGGTATGCACACTTTGGCTCCCTAGGATTCCTTCTTTTTCGTTCTTTATCCCCCATTGGGGAACGGTTCTCAACTAATTCACTTCAAGCTTTCCTCTCCTTAGCTATCCCATGCAAGCCACCAATGCCCTTCCCATATTATTCATTTCTGTCTCTACTTCTCTTCTCCATTTGATATTAGGTCTCCGTGGTGAAGAGGTTACGGACGCAGTTTGTGATCCCGCTTACCCGCATTCGAAGCATAGCTGTGCGCGATTTGGCAGCAGACTGCGTGGTATTTGATTTTTTTACGAATTGGTATGGGTGCAGGTCGTTTAGAAAGTAATGGCAAACTATTGAACGTAAATGTGCCAAAAGATCACAACAACAAAAAATGCTGGTGTCTACTGCAACGTCATGTAAAGGATACACAACAATTTAAAAAAAAAAAAAACTGTTATTTCGTTGGTTCTGAGGGTTATCGACATGGGAGTGCCCAGTGTTACTATTCTTGGGCTCTCTCTCTCTCTCTCTTTGCATATCCTTTACAGGAAATCGCTGTCAACATCAGCATCTGTCAGCTGATTGTTGATTTCTTGGCAAGATTACGCTCAGTAGTTTGCCATTGCTTTCCGAGCGACCGGCTCAATACTCTCATAAGTCACTGGCGCGACTCGAACAGCTTCCAATTCTTGTGCGCTCACAGTCAACTCACGAGAGTATTTGGGGTTACGGAGAAAGCTGCTAACCCCTTGACCAGGGAGACTGGCTGGGCTTTCTCTGCTCTGGTCATATCCAGTGTCAACATCTTTTCTTCACCCATTGGTTCATTGGTATTTACATTTGCAGAAGATGTGCTGGTGTGCAGACAGAGAAAGTTTGACTGCAGACTTATGCTGAAGTACTTGAGTATCATCTTTCACAGGTGTGTGTCTTCTAAGGATCGTGCGGAGGCTTTGGTAGTGAAGGCTGGAAAGGGTCTTAATGCATTGAAGGCGATGGCAGCAACAGGGTTAGAGCAGAGGATGCTTTACAGGCTCTTTCAACAGTTAATAATTTATGTCATGGAGTATGGGTTGGGGCTGCTGACAGTTTCAAAGAGCCAGCTTGAAAAGTTGGAGCTCATTCAGAATGCGGCCATGCAGGTGATCATGGTGTGCAAAAAAGGGCACACCAATTATATGCATGGGGCATATCCTGGCGCTACAAACAATAGTGGATAGTGTAACAGTGGGAGAATGAGGTTAGGAGTAAAGAGTTAAGGAATGCTGCGCATTCCTTGACTAGGGGGAAAACCATAGTGAACGTGTGTGCACGAATGAAGAAGGGTATCTAGGAAAACACACACGTCACTTGGGGCCAGCGGGAGAGAATGTCAACATCAAGAAGAGAGTCTTCATCATGTATGCTGAGATAGCACGATCCAGATAATAAAGTATCTTTATAACAACGCGAAGACTTGTGTGTGCTGTACGATCACGACTATAACCTGTATGTAACACTGT
>JACEFZ010006297.1:0-11602 GCA_014155875.1 Cepaea nemoralis | reverse complement strand
ACATTCTGAACATATAGTGAAGTAGTACATGAGCCAAAAATGGTTGAGAACCACTGTGTTAGACTAATCGGTACTCGAAAGATCACGTAGTCTACATCATGCTGGCCGCCTTTACTGGCCTGAACATTTCCTGGTACCATATCAGGTTGGATCGATCAAAGATCTCAGGCCAATGATTTAAACCTCGCGCCTTGAAGGGGATTCGAACACATGATCACCGGGCTGACAGGCAACCAAGCTAGCCACTTATATACACTGATATCGCGTCTCCTTTATATACATATACTGTATGTTAGTGTTCTATAGACATACAATAGATTAGCAACAAGGTCACAAAACATCCACAATCTTCCACTTCTCTTTGACAAAACCGAAGGCTTATAGTATTGTTATGTTCTTCTTTGTCCAATCGCTTGAAATGTGTCTGTATCTACAATGTTGTCTCTAGAATAAACTTCACTGCCTTTTTAGTTCACTCAATTGCTTCATTCAAGATGTTTTCTAGCTCTATTTTGTCTTGCTGATTCCCTTGGTATTCCAGTGCATTAATTTCAGTCTTTGTTTGGTGTGGCCAAAGGCTCTTATCATGTCATGTGGCTCCACAGGACATCTGAGAAGGACCTCCAGTCGTTGTGATTAGCCCCTTTCGGGACAATTTATAGGCTTGTTCCGGTTGAAGTGATTCATATTCTTGACTACAATCATATTTTCTTCTCCTTCGTAGTTCGTCCGATTTATTTTTTTTAAATTGTCGTAATAGCGTTACTGTGTTTGTTTACAACAAAGCTGCGACATTTGCACAATTTGATGGACTTCTTCACGGCTTTTGTTGTTGGGGTTAGCCATTCGAGGGTTGTTTTTGTTTTCGGCCTTGAGGTTGTGACGTCAACTTTACCCTTCTATCTACTGGCGATTCCCTCAATAGGTCCGTCCAGAACAATAACATACATGTCTGATAAGCCCTCAACGGAGTAAGAGGCAGACCATGAGCATTTCCAGCCTTCCAAGAAGTCTTCCATAGATGCAGAAATGACACATGAATCTCTTGCTCAACCAAGGAATCGTCACGTCCTGCACATGGTTGCTTAGCCTCACTTCGGTATACTGAGCTTCCCATTCATCACGGGTTGCACCTTTCGAGACCAGAAGGCATAGTCCACAGACTGTGAAATGTTGATGACCACTGTCTCCGCTCAGTAGCCGTAATGTGGTGGACACTTGAATCCATATGTTATTCAGTGGGGTTCTCTTCCTATGCACACTTGAACCTAATTGTCATTTAGTATAAGTCACACCTGATGGATGGGAGCATTAGAATTTCTCAAATTAGTGGAGCAAGCGTAGGCATACATGTTTCTCCACAGATCTCGGTTTTTGGTGTACTGGATCAACTCTGCCGATGATCTTCCTCCCTGCCATTGCCTCGGTCCATCCTGCATCATTTCTCTGCTTCTGCCTCTCTTCTCCTCGATCTTTCCAGTTGTCACGATGTTCTGCATTGCCTCTCTTCTCAACACGTGCCCGTATAAAGCTGTTCGTCTCTGTTCTATTGTTGTGTATACTCTTCTAGTTTCATTAGCCTCTTTCAGGCAACAGTTATACAACAGAGTGAATATTCCACAATAAGTAAAGCCTAGCATCAGAAAATGGGTATCTGCGATATCTCGGCGACGATAATGAATGCATGTGGATCACTGATCACCCTGGACAATGAGTTGAAGTTTGTTGTCACCCAATCTGATTGGCACCTTGACGTCTTTACAGAGGATAGTTCGTTACATTGTGCTTCGAAACAAAAATCCATAACTACAACCCATGGCGGTAAGACCAGGGATGGGGTTATACCTATCCATAGCACAAAACCTGTTGAATTGCAGAGACCATGAGTTAGTCGCCCATGTAGCATGACCCATCTCTCGGCCAGCCTAGTTTACTCCAGATGAAAGGTAACATCAATACGCCCGGAACAAGACAAGCTGCAGAAGCTGCCGGATCAGCAAAGCAATGCTCTAACTGTCAGCTAGTCGAAGTCTGTTGATCATGATATAGCTGAAACTGGTGAAGAAAACAAGACCAATCAAGCTCTAAGCGAAGCCAGCCCGTATGTGCTGTGCTGAATCTTGATATGGTTGCATCCTAATTTGCCTCTCCGCGGGTGAGAAGCTCTACTACTTACCTTGTATACCCCTACTTACTGCCGGGAATTAAACCCTGACCAATTGGTGAGGAAGCGCACTAAACACTCTGCCATTGAGGCGTCTACATTATCAACTAACAGTTAAGTTAGTACACGTCCTTTACAGGACGTCGCAGTCGACCGCAGTGTTTATTGGCTGTTTGTAATTTACTAGACAATTTTACGTTCAGTAGTTTACCATTGCTTTCTGAACGATGGGCGCTTATACCATTGTGAAAATTAACGCAAAGCGATATCCACCAGACAATGACAGAAAAAGAGAAAAGAAAAATCATAACAACAGAAATGCGATTCCTGAGAAGAATATTCAATGTATCAATAACAGATAAGATCAGAAATTAAGAAACCCGGACTAAAGTGGGGGTTATAGCTGCGCTAGATTTTATTAGAAGGCAGCAAGTAAAATTATTTTTCCATGCAAGTAGGTTACCAGTGCTGATTGTTATAGTGACCACAGATTACTCACAGGAACATTGAGGATAAAGTTGAAGAAAGTCAAGTATATAACAGGAACCACTAAATATGACTTGTGTACATTGAGTAATGACAAGGAAATACAAAACAAATTCAACATAGTACAGAACAGATTTGAAATATTGTCTGATCTAGAGATCCTATTCCAGGTTGTGGATGATCAATGGGAAATGTTAAAGAATTCAATCAATGTGGCTGCAGAAACAACTATTCCAAAATTAAAGAAGGTGGGTCGTAAGAAATGGATGACTGAGGAAATTTTACACTTAATGGAAACAAGAAGACTCAACAAAAATAATCCTGCCAAATATGAAGAAATTCACAGACAAGTCAGAGTATTATGTAGGAAGGCAAAAGAATCATGGCTTGAGGAAAAGTGCTTAGAAATTGAAAAACAACACAACAGTCAAAATACCAAATTAGTGCACACAAGAATTCAGGAACTTACTAATAAAAGAACAAGTACATCAACAGGCTGTCTAAAAACTAAAGATGGCAAAATCATAATAGAAAAAGATCAGATTCTACATGTATGGACAGATTATGTGAAAGACCTGTATAATGATAACAGAGAGGAACAGTATGCTATTAGATTTAATAATGAAGGACCAGAAATTTTAATGATGGAGGTTCAAAATTTTCTTAAGCATATGAAAGCTGGTAAGGCCCCCGGTGCAGATAACATCACAACAGAAATGATTAAAGCTTTAGAAGAATTTGGACTAGAGCAAGTCACTAGACTGCTGAACACATTATATGATACTGGAGATATACCTTCTGAATTATGTAATTCTGTATTTATTGCAATCCCAAAGAAATCAGGAATCTTAGAATGTGATCAACATAGAACAATTAGTATAATGAGTCACATCACAAAGATTTTGTTACGAATTATCATGCAAAGAGTGAGGAAGAAAATAGGGGAAGAACAATGTGGGTTTGTAGAAGGAAAGGGTACAGTAAATGCTGTGTATATGCTGCGAACAGTTATTGAACGTGCTTTAGAAGTAAACAAGGATATACATCTTTGCTTTATTGACTACACAAAGGCTTTTGATAGAGTTAGACATGTCAACATTGTGGATATGCTTGCAGATCTACAAATTGATGGGAAAGACATTAGACTTATAAAAAACATATATTGGAAACAACAAGCTGCCATAAGGATTGATAATGAAGTAGGACAATATCAACCTATTAAGAGAGGTGTTAGGCAGGGATGTGTAATGTCTCCAGATCTTTTTTCCCTATACAGTGAAAATATTTTCAGAAATGTAGAAGACCTAAATGGAATCAGCATTGGAGGACGAAACATAAATAACATTAGATATGCAGATGATACAGTATTGATTGCAGACAATGCACAGGATCTGCAACAATTAGTAGACGCTGTGGTTGTACACAGTGAGCAGCTGGGGTTGGAATTAAATTGTAGGAAGACACAGGTTATGGTCGTCACTAGGAAGCACGAAGCACCACAATGTAATATACAAGTAAATGGGAATATTCTTCAACAAGTGAATCGGTTCAATTATCTCGGAACAGTCATAACATCTGATGGCAGATGCCTTGAAGAGATTAGAACAAGAATCGCCATTGCGAAAGTATCCTTTAGCAAGATGAAAAACATTCTGACCAATAAAATGATGTCAATTGAAACGAGAAAAAGAGTGTTGAGGGGATACATAGAGCCTGTTCTTTTGTATGGATGTGAAACTTGGACAATGTGCAGTCAAGCTGAAAAAACATCTGATGGCTGCAGAAATGTGGTTTCTGAGGAAAATGCAAAGAATACCATGGACAGATAGAAAAACCAATGACCAAGTACTACAAGAGACAAATGAAAATCGTAGATTGATTAGAGAAATTAGACGTAGACAGTCAAAATTTTTTGGACATGTTATGAGAAGAAATGGACTGGAGAACTTAGTGACAGCTGGCAAGATCGAAGGGAACAGACCAAGAGGAAGACCGAGAGGAAAATACCTGGATGGCTTGGCCACATGGCATGGACGAGACAGGAACACTGAGCTGATCCACGACTCTGGTGATCGAGTGAAATGGCGAATCATGACCGCCCACGCTTTCCGGCATGGCATATGATTGATTGATTGAGGTTACCAACTAACAGCATACCACAACAAGCAATGATGTACAGACCAGATGGAAGCAGAGGACGAGGCCGACCACGTAATTGATGGACGTAGGGGATAATAGAATCCATGGGAATATCGATGAATGAAGCCCATAAGCGGGCATTCTCCCACTGTTTATACATCACCTCGACACCGCAAGATACAAGAGGAACATGATGAGATGAAATGAGATATCCATCCGAATCGCCCGAGGCTGCCTCCGAACCCGGTAAGTCGAGTAACAAAAGATTAAAATATTGATGAGAACAATTGAGAAATGGGAGTAGGCGATGGATGGAATTGATATTTGCATATACTCAAATCTAGCCTTGTTGGGCTCAAACCAGTCATATGTGGTCTCCAGTTCGTCTCGGAGCTGTGCCGCTGTGCCTGGTTTGGTCACTTCAACTCTGTACTTGCGATCATCTTTACTATCGCTGGCGATTGCGAACGGAACCACTTCCAGAGTGTCCTTGATCGTTCTCTTCGTGTCAACCCTGAAATAAAGTCACGCCGCCTCACGTTATCCAGTCTGAAGACACGAAGTGTGTGTGTATTTTACACAGTACTAAAGTCGAGAGTGCCGACTTCATTGCATCTGGTTTTCCTTCATTGGTTTGGTCTACATACGCAGAACGGCAAGCCACTTGCCTAGACCATCGCTCAAAGCACGAACTCCGTAGCTCCAGCGATGACCTCTGGGAGTCTTCGGGACAACTGCACTTGTGGTCTGAACGACGCAACCAGAGGAATGAATCCACAACCATCAGGGCGCCAGGCAAACGGCGTAACCACTTCGCCACAGAGAGAGAGAGAGAGAGAGAGAGAGAGAGAGAGAGAGAGAGAAAGAGAGAGAGAGAGAGATGAGAGAGAGATGTTACAAAGAGACGAGAGAGTTGAGAGAGATAGATAAAGAGACAGAGAGCGAGAGAAATGAGAGAGGTAATAGAGAGATGAGAGAGACGATAGAGAGAGATGAGAGAGATAATACAGAGATGAGATAGATGATACAGAGATGAGAGAGAGACAAGGAGCGAGAGAGATGAGAGAAAGATGAGAGAGGTGATAGACAGAGATGAGAGGGAGACAAAGAGCGATGATAGAGAAATGAAAAGGAGATGAGAGAGAGAGAGAGAGTGATGAGAGAGAGATGAGCGAGACAGAGATGAGAGAGAGGCGAGAGAGAGAGAGAGAGAGAGAGAGAGAGAGAGAGAGGAGAGAGAGAGAGAGAGAGAGAGAGAGAGTGTGTGTGTTGTTGTTTTTATTTTTGTTGCGCTCTCTCGCTTTGAACCGGGGTGTCAAGTTAGTCAAGCGTCGAAGTACACTTGTTCCAGCAGCGAGGCTCTGTCGTCATTTGGAGGTGACGGGTTCGAATGCCAGTCGGTAACTATAGCTTTCAATTTGTTATGTTGTCTAGTGTGTCCTTAAATCCCAAGTTCTTTCTTCTATTTTTATAACAATATATTAGTGATTGGGGGATATCCGGTAATATTATAGCCATACAGTCATAAGGATGTTACCTTCCGGAATAAGAACCTCTTGTTGATATGCTTTCTAATATTCAAATGTAGCCTGGAAAACTGTCAATTCCGCTTGCTCTTTCCGATTTTCCAACTGACTTTAGCTTTTTCATTTACTCAATGTGCACATGGTTTCTTCGCCATTTCATTACTCACTATGTATCATTCGCCTCCATAGAAAAGAACAAACCAAACACACATTTTCAGTTAGCGGACTTTTGTACTGGTCGTATGCATTTTTTTTTCTTCGTAATGTTGTTTATTATTGTGAAAAAACTGTTGATACGGAAATTCTTGTTTGTATCTCCGTGTTAACAATAGTAAAACGTAAGTACAGTAAGCCGGGCTCCCTGGCGAAGATGTTAACGACTTTCTCCGTAATCCTGTATACCCACGTGAGGAACATAGCTGCGCGAGATTCGGCAGTTTATCGCGTCGCGTTGGTAACTTAGGGGTATGTGAGCCGGTCGCTCAGAAAGCGATGGCAAACTACTGAGCGTAATCTTGCCAAGAACATCAACAACAGCTGAAAAAATGCTGGTGATGACTGCAACGTCCTGTAAGGGATATACAACTTTAAAAAAAAAGTACAGTAAAAGATCTTTTTTTGTGTAGGGGGGGGGGGGGGGGGTGTACACAGTGCTTTATTTTTGGGTACACAGTGCCTTATTTTTGGGTCCACAGTGCCTTATTTTTGGGTACACAGTGCATTATTTTTAGACAGATCGGTGGACGATGTGGTCAGAATAACCCTACCCGCCATTACGTCATACGAAACTTCCTGATACCATTTTAGACTGGTACGAACTGGGAATACAGGTCAGTTAAAATAATTCCCGCCTCGAAAGAGGTTCGATCACATAACCACCGGGCTGCCGGGCAAGCTTGCTAGCCACAGTGCTACCACGGCTTCCGTTAACTAATTCAGCGTGGAAGGATAACATATCACCAAATGTAATCTCCCATTTGAACAGAAAGCCGATATGTCACCATACTAGGGTCATTTTGTTATTTGTTTTGTTTCGTGGTATCGTCCGCAATTTCAATGCCCAGTGAACGTAAATTTACATTAAAATACTTGTTTATTTGATTGTGTACCATGATTGGTCCAAACTTACTTTTTTGTTTAGACACTGAATCAGTTTAGAATAATACCAACAGAAAAACACTCACCAGAAACCATAATTCTCTAATCGTACCCTGTGCTCCACAATCTCAGACCTCATCACACCCCTTCTTTCTCCCCGTAGCGACTGCGCAAAGTATGTTCCAACTCCTTCACAACTCCTTCCACTGCTGTGTAGTCCAGGTAGTGGTTGTCCTGCAGCCGCAGCTGGTTCTCAAGCTGTTCGTTGGGATGGGAGACTTGCATGTGCTGCGTCAAAGGGCAACAGAATAAAACAATAAAGTGAATAAAGCAGTAATGTAATGTTTTCTTTGAGGAAACCTTTCAAGACATGAAAGTAACTTTAAGGCAGTGCAAATTTTAACAAAATATTGGCCAAACCTCACATAAATAGACGATTCACATGTTGCTAAACATAGCAATGTTTAACAAATTTTACGTTAACTCCTGCGAACAAGTGAGGGGTAATAAACACAGACACCGTGTTCGTACCTTAACGAACTCGAATACGGTAAACATAAATCACGAGGGGTGGAATCAATGATGTTATTTTTTTTAACATGTTAAATAAGTTATACTACGGCACAACGAATCTCGACATTTCGATTATAATAATTTTCCCCGGGAACAACAAAAACAGATCTGAAGAAAAACGTGAAATTAGACAATTTAAAAAAAATTAAAAGACAAACAAAATAAGTATAGTTATGACCCGTTGGTAGGCCATTACACATACTTCGTTGTTTGAAAGGCAGCGCGGACATTCAGTTGTGACAGGTGCCAAATAATAAAACGTGGAGCCTCAGGTGTACAGTTAGATATGCGTATATAGAGGGAAGTCAGCAGAGTTATACTGTAGCATTACAACAGTATTGGTTCCCACTTGATGGATGCTTCACGATCGTTGATTAACTGGCTTTCGAATTGTAAGCCTGATTAAGCTATTTGAGTAGCGTGGCTTCAATGCTGTGACCCTTACATCGTCGACTCCTTTGTGATCAGAAGAATTGAAATGGTTAGAGACAGGTTTGTCAGAGTGCCGTATAATACTCCTAAGGTGTTCCCTAAAGCGGTCGGCTAGGGTCACCAATTTGTCCAATGTATTTCATATTACATCGTTTGCAATTGAGCGATGTAGACCTGAAGGAGATGATCCGACTGCTTTAACCAGAGCATTAGGACAGCATCAGCACCGCAGGATTGGGTGCACAGCTATCTCATCCCTCTCCTAAAACCATTCAAGGATCAGGCAAAGCTTGGCGGCTTTAGGATCATCACCCTTCAAAATACATTTCGGAAGGTTTTAGAGAAGATAGTCGCTGTCAAGCTGCAAGAGTTTTTGGAAAGGGGGGAAGCTTCTTCCAAGAGGCCTGGGGAGCTACAGGCCAGGAAAAGATACCTTGTCAAATGCAGCCACTTTTGCCTTTGACGTTTATGAGGGGTTCCAGAGTATACCGGAAACAATGGCGGTAGGCTTGATCTCGAGGATGCGTACAATAGAGTTCGATATGATATTTTGATGACCACACTGATGGAGAAGGGGGTCAATCCCTGATTGGTGAACTGGATAGCGGCCGTCCTGCACTCTCGTCGGGTTGCTCTCCGCCTGGGTGCATGGACCTCAGAGCCACATATTTTAACCCCAGAACTGCCACAGGGATCTCACCGGTGCTCTTTAACGTGTATACAAGCAGGATTGTAAACCTAGAAGCACCAGGGGTTGGAAGGATACTAACATTTGCAGCTGATATTCTTGCATATAGGCAGGGGAGACATAGGGAGCAAACAGCCCAGGAGCTACAGGCGACAGTAGACAAAGTGATCGACTGTTGCACTGAAATGAGTGCTGTCATCCACCCGGAAAAGGCAGCTGTTTTGTGGTGCTCTTTGGACAACAGGATTGTGAGAATTGATATCCCAAGCCTCACGATAGATGGTAGAAGCATCAACAGAGAGAACAAACTGAAGTATCTGGGAATCACATTTGACAGGAGCCTGTCCTTCAAGGACCATGTGGAGACGGTTGTGACAAGATCTCAAAAGGGACTCAGTGCACTTATAACTATGGCTGCAATGGACACAGAGCAGAGAATGCTTTTCACACTATACCAGCACTTGACCTCGCAGTGATTGATTATGGACTATGACTGCTCACTGTCTCAACGCGTCCGTTGGTGAAATTAGAGCGCATACATAACGAAGCTATGCGGGTCATTCTGGGATGCACCAGAGACACCCCATTAGTGTGTTTGAGTTACATCCTTGGTTTACCGACTGTTGCTGATAGGCTCAAGGTGATGTAGGCGAAGGTATACCTCAGAGTAGTTGCTGACACAGATCACCCGTTGCATGAGGCGTTGGACGCATTTAAGGGTCAGCGACTGATAAGAGGGAAATCATGGATGGCTCAGGCGGAGGATACGATCAGACAGTGTGCATCTTGGAGAACATTAAGCGAGCAGAGGAGTGGGTCAGAGTCAGACTTGTGCAGAGTTATAATCACATTGAGCAGGGAGTGCAGGGAGTGGCCAGCAGGGGCCACGGAAGGGGAAATCCAGCAACTAATTCAGGATAATGCTCGCCCGGGTGATGTGATTATATACACAGATGGTTCGGTGTTGAGAGACAGGAGAAGTGCCTGGGGGTTCTTAGCAAAAGATAATGGTCGACGTTTGGTGCAGGAGAGCCTGGCATATGATACCACAACATCTAGCTTAAGAATGGAGGTGGAGGCGGTCAGTGCAACGTTCCGCTGGATGGAGAATACGATACACACACACACACATCGTGATTGTAACTGACTCAGACAGCATGCTGAGCAGGGTGAGGACAGGCAAGCTCCGTGCAGAGTGGCTTGCTTCGCTTCGGAAGACACGGGTGACAAGCATCGCCTTGATTTTTTCTCCGGGGCATGCTGGTGTGCTGGGGAATGAATAGGCGGACAGATTGGCTGGCTCTGCAAAACTTTGTGGAGTATTGATGCATGATAAGGCAGACGTGGTTGCGGCCTTGTGGGAGCACGTGTACACCTCGGAGAAGCAAATGGATCACCTTGGCCTGGCAAGAATGCGACAGCAAGGGGTGACGAGAAGATCTGGCCGACGATCGACGCTCAGAGGAAAGGCGAGACGGACATATAATCAGATTGCTACTGGTACTATTAGTGTTGGAACTCTTCGCTGGCCGCTGAGGATGGGGACTGAGCGCTTATGGGAATGCCCCGAATGCTGTAATGTCGGTTCCTAAATCAATCAATCAATCGTTTGCAAATAATAACATATATTAGATTGCGAGATACGCATGTAAATGAGTCTTTCAAGGTAAAGATGCCTAAGGTGGATGTGATCGCCGGGGTCTGGAATAACGTGTGGAGTCGACACAATAGGAGAGAGTTTGATGTAGAGGCTTGTATTCCGAACTGGTACCAAAGTGCCATCTCCTCGGGGGATGTGTTAGAGAGATCTCCTTCCTCTATCCAAGCTCAGAAACCTAGGGAAGCGTACAAGATCGGTACTGGAACTTCCTTAGTTTTTCAGTATCAGCATTATAGACATATTAAGGTGCAGCCACGTCTGGACTCAGCACGCGAATTACAAAACTGGAGAAGACGAAGAAGACAAAGACGAGGAAGTTTTAAGCGCCCCATTGTCAACAAAATACAACCTAGTTTCCAGAGGGATTATTCAAAGCATGAATTCACCTACTCGAACTTGTCGAGCTGTTTCACGGCGACTTCTATATAGCCTGAAAAATGCATAGCTCGCTGCCCCAGATAGAGCACTTCCGACACAAAGAAACACATAAGCATTCACGTTGTCGGCCATCTTTGGTGTATAATCTTGGACTGGATTTTCTGTTGGTTTTTTTTTTTTAAACATCACGTTTGAGATGTTTTGTTTTTTTTTTTAAACAAAAAACATCACGTTTGAATGTTTCCGAAAAAGTGTCCAGGGAATAAGTTCTGCAATGAAAGATAGAGCCATCATCATCTTTAAATGAGAAGTGGGGAAATGCGCTCATACACACCCACACAAACACCAGTTTAAATTTGTAGGGACAAAATTGAGACCCCATGAATCTCAAGTGCCGTGACGACGATTGTTAATTTAAATCTAGGCCTACGCTGGGGCATAAAGATTTAAAAAAATTT
>JACEFZ010006296.1:0-28808 GCA_014155875.1 Cepaea nemoralis | reverse complement strand
TACATTTTTTTTTAAAACTTTCGTGACACTCTGGACAAGCATGCATCACCATACTGGATATTCATTCGCCGAAGAATTTCTGTAGGTTTCACCCTTCACTGATCAAAAACCGGATAACAGAACGCTGCTCCTCTTCGGTGCATGTCAAAAATTGGCCATCTTTAAACTATCCTTATGGCGTCACCGTGTGCGTCTGCAACGTGATGTCACGAGCCAAAAGCTCTTAACATCCTTAACAACAATATTGACAGGTTACAAGACAATGGCATGGTTATTGTCATTTATATGACGCTTGTAAGGTTTTCATTTGAATCCCCCTCTTACATGAAAATCTAGGGAGCAGTGATGGTGTAGTGGCTAGAACGTTTACCTATCGCCCTATGGTTACGTGTTCGAACCCCCCCCCCCCCCCCCCCCTCATGGATGCGGTAATTGTGCATTTTTATTTTAATATACATGGGCCCCCGGGTCGTTACAGCTTAAAATTGGTACCAGACGATTGTATGGGAAGGAAAGGCAGTTGTGATACCGCTCAAAGTACCCTGCAATTGTCATTTTCTGCATAGACATGTGGGGTTTGCACCACAAACCTAAGACTCCCGGAGGTTGGGAAATGGGCATTAACATGTTTGTGTAAATATGACAGGCATGTCTAGGTGTTTGTTGACACAGAATGCTGGATTCTGAGTCCCACACTTCATTGCATCTTCTTCTTCTTCTTCTTCTTCTTCTTCTTCTTCTTCTTCTTCTTCTTCTTCTTCTTTCTTCTTCTTATTATTATTATTATTATTATTATTATTATTATTATTATTATTATTATTATTATTATCCTACCAGTCAAAGACTTCACACTCTACATTCCCACAGTTCACTTCAGCTTTACATCGATAACATGCCAGTAGAAAGTGTAACTGAGCACAAAACATTAGCCTCACCACTGATATAAACCTAACCTTTAATCCCCATGTTCAAGCGCATGTTAACAAACAGCGAAAGAAATCTACGTGTTAAAGTAACAACAAGGAACACGATCTAATTTAACAACAGAGAATACCATGAAAGTAACGACAGAGTAAACGTTTCAAGCAACAACAAGAAAAGCATAGTTCTTTTTTAGTCTTTTGTTATTTTGCGCTCGCTCGCTTAGAACTCAAGCGTAATCCATAACGCTACTCTGGCGAACTCACTCTGACTTCAGATGTATTTGTAATTTAAGTCTCCAGACAACGACGAGATGTCCACATTATAGTCTACCTGTCCGGTGTAAGAGACGAATCCACTACTTCAGCATCAGCACACCGGGTGTTTAAGAACGGTCAAGCTTATCCATTCGGCCGTGCTGACAACCATAAAGTAACAATGACGACTCATTTAAAAAAAACCAAAGAAAGAAAATAACTGCAGTACCTAAGACAGGGATAGATACATGAAGATACAGATAGCCAAATTAACATGACGCGGAATGATCATTTGAGGTGACAGTTCTCTTGCTCACTTTTGTTCCTACCTACATAAATCCGCGGTACACAATTGTAACAACGTTGAGAAATCTCCTACCAAATGTAGGGATTAAACCGCGGATCAATGCATGGCAAGGCTGTTACCAAATCTCTCGCTAATCAGTCCTTCACAAGTCGATGTACGTGTGTTGTTGACTCTGTGTCGTGTGCTGAGAACTTGTACTCTCTATGACCTTGTCGAGATGCAGTCTGCGCTGTGATATCGTCTCGTGTTTCTTCCATTTATCGCTTATCTACATTCTTCTGATAGCTCTTATTCAGGACCAGAGCTTGTGTGTTAAAGATGGCTTCATTATCGACATACTTCGCTAGGTAATCAAATGTTGTGTCTGTTTGTGTGTAGCAGGGAAATAGGAATACTGTAACAGTATGTGTCATCTGCATTTCTGCCTCTTATAGTTTATGCCTTACTGCTTGGGTGATCATGTCTGTTCACATTCTTCTGTCTCGTGTACTGCCAATCATTTCTGATAATGATGATCCACAATGTCGTGATGCTAAACTGTCTATCAAAGTCTCTCTTCGTCTCCTCCCACCTCTACCTCTGTTCCCCTCCAGATTCCCTGTTATCACGACGTACTGTAGTTTTTCTCCAATTGCCTGACGTGCCCAAAAAATCTGCATTGTTTTCTTTAGACACGAGTAGCAGTTCTCTAGTGAGTTAACTTGTTTTTAAAGAAGACACTTTTAGATCATCAACAACGAAGAGACATTTAAACCATCAACAACGAACAGGCATTTAAACCATCAACAACGAAGAAACATTTAAACCAACAACAACGAAGAGACATTTAAACCAACAAGAACGAAGAGACATTTAAACAAACAACAATGAAAAGACATTTAAACTGACAACAATGAAGGACACATTAAACCCAACGACAATGAAGAGAGATTTAAACTAACACCAATCAAGAGTCATTTAACCTAACACCAATGAAGAGACATTTAAACAAACAACCACTGAAGACACATTTAAACCACCAACAATGAAGAGATATTTAAACTGACAACAATGAAGAGACATGTAAACCACTAACAAAGAGGAGACATTTAAACTAACAGCAATGAAGAGACATTTAAACTAACAACACTGAAGATACATTTTAAACCAACAGCAATGACGAGGACATTTAACCAACAACAATGAAGACAGATTTAAACCAACAACAATGACGAAATATTTAAACAATAACAAACAAGTTTTTTTTTTTTTTTAAACTGATAATTTGATATGGCAGGGCTCCATGACGAAGGTGGTACTGGCACGGTTCGTAATCCCGTACACGTGTTCGAAACACAGCTGCGCGATAAGGCAGCGGACCGCACATTGCGCTGGTTTTTTACGCAATATTATGGGTGCGGTCGTTCAGAAAGCAATGGCAAACTACTTAATGTAAACTGACAAGGCATTTAACAACAGCAAAAATGATGCTGTTGACTGCAAACGTCATGTAAAGGATATGCAACTAACTAATCTGATATAGACCCACAAAGAGTGTAAGGAAGGTAATAACTCGAAACATTCCGTAGAGTGGGACTACTTCTGAGTTTTATCATCGTCTGTCGGAACACCAAAGACCGACCTCTGTGCAGATGCATGAACGTCTACGCCAACTGGCAAGGCATATGATAATAACGCTATATCTGTGTTGATACTGTTTGTCACCCTACTAAACAATTAGCCAATGGGATAAATGGTGGATTGGTGTTATAAACATGCTATAAATATTCATTTGCGGGTAGCTTTCTTATGATGAAGTGTTGCCTTGACAGTGCCTTCACCGGCCTGCCCTTTTCCATCTGCAATTGCCGAGGGATTTTAAACTTGCGCACCCACATACGGGGCCTCTGTGTTTGTCGCCCTTGTCCGAGAAAGCTCGACGTCTGATCCGCTACTCTAGGATCAAGGAGGACAACACTTCTCTTCCTGTTGTAAAAATTCACATGTTAAGACAGTGGGTCGAACTAGTCTCCACCAGCCAACTGTGAGTCCAGACAGTAGGTCGAGCTAGTTCTCTGTCAGCCAACTGCGGGTCCAGACAGTGACTCGAACTAGTTCTCCGCCAGCCAACTGAGGGTCCAGGCAGATATCGGACTAGTTTCCCACCAGCCAATTGCGGGTCCAGACAGTGAATCGAGCTAGTACTCCGCCAGCCAACTGCGGGCACCTAGCATGTGAGCCTCTCGGCTCTACAGCGCAGTGGTTAGACGCTCATCTGTAGGCTGGTTGTTATAGTTTCGAATCTGCATGGAGGCGGTTTTTGACAGTTGACCTGGGCAGGTGAAAACAAAACAAACAACAATAACAAACAGGTCCCAAAACCAGAAACTTGCTATGTGTCTATGATGTGATTGGGATGTCACATTGTGTAGGCATGAATATACAAGTAAATGTGAATATTCTAAAACAAGTGAATCGGTACAGTTATCTCGGAACAGTCATAACATCTGATTGGAGATGCTTTGAAGAGATAAGAATAAGAATCGCCATGGTGTAAGGTAGCCTGTGTGCAAGATGAAAAATATACTGACCAATAAAACATGCCATTTGCAACGAGAAAAAGAGTGTTGAGGTGTTACATAGATAGAGCCTGTACTTTTGTATGGATGTGAAGCGTGGACAATGAGCAGACAAGCTGAAAAACATGTTATTGCAATGGAAATGTGGTTTCTGAGTAAAAATGCAAAGAATACCCATGGACAGACCACCATATAAAAAAACAAAACCAATGACCAAGTCCTACAAGAAACAAATAAAACCGTAAACTAATTAGAGAAATTAAGCGAAGACAATCACAGATTTTTGGTCACGTTATGAGAAGAAATAAATTGGAGAATTCGGTCACAACTGGCAAGATCGAGGGGACGAGAACAAGGGAGGGCGGAGAAGTAAATACCTGGATGTCTTGACCACGTGGCATGGTAGAGAGAAGAACACAAGCTGATCCCGACTCTGGTGATCGAGTGAGATAGCAAAACATGACCACCCACTCTTACCGATGTGGCACATGATGATGAGGCCTGGATACACGGGGCAATAAGTGCCCAGTCTGTTCCTCTGATAGCGGGCGACGAACACTAGCAATGAACCATCTACCATCAGTGCTGATGGCGTTCTCAGCGTAGTCCTGTAGCAACGAATGTCTTGGCAAGTGAAGCCGGCCCGTGTGATGCCGGCCACATCACTGACCGAGTTCCGGTTGATGTACAAACATACGGGTCCGGCACCACATACCCCATGCGTCTCAAGACGTGTAAACAGGGCCATTTACCTACTCTCAGCCCCTGAGGGAGTCTCCGTGGAGAAGTGGTGAGGCCGTCTGCCTCGCGATCCGAAGGTTGTGGGTTCGATCCCGGGCTACGACTTTCGGCTCACGAGTGCAATTTTCTCGGAGACTCCCGGGGGTCGTCGCTGTAGCTACGGAGTTCGTGCTTTGTGCGATGCTTTCGGCAGGCCACCCTGTGGAAAGAGATCGAACCATGTGGGATGAAACCCAGTGAAATGAAGTCGATCCTCTTGCCTTGCTTTTAACCATGTAAAACCCTTTCTGGAGGTCAACGTGGCCGAATGGGTAGAGCGTTCGTTCTTAAACATCCGGTGTGCTGATGCTGAGGTAGCGGGTTCAACCCCTACGCCGGTCAGTTGGACTAAAATGTTGACTTCTCTTCCTTGACCTGGGGAAAAGTACAAGTACCTCTGAAGTTGGAGTGGGTTTGCCTGATGTCGGGGATAGGTTAAGCTAATCCACAAGCAAGATTCAGTCCTGTGCTATTAGAAGTATCGTGTATGGACTACGCTTGAGTTCAAATCGAGTGAGCGTAACCTCCCCCACCCCCTTTTCTACCTCAGAGTAAAAGAATGAGTAAATACGATGATTGTTATCGTGTGTTGAAGGTATCAAGTATAATATAACTGTCACGTGTTGTAATTGTCACAGCAGGGGGGTGTGGCGCGGAGATAACAAACACGGCCTGTTATGCGACGCATGCAATATCTATCATTGGTAGTGTCATGGCGCCGTTTACCCTGCCAGAGATTCTCACATTTCTTAGAAATAAACGTAGGGTGGTCATTCTGATCGCCATCATCATCATCACCCATCAGGTCTTTTCAGAAAGCCGCTCTCATCGATGATTGTCATCATCTCATCTCATCATGATCCTCTTGTACTTGCGGTGTCAATGTGAAGTATAAACAGCGAGAGAGTGCCCGCTTATGGGCTTCATGTATTGTTATTCCCATGGACTCTGCTATTCCCTCCGTCCGCGACATTTTTGCCGGTCCTAATTGTCACTTTTCCGACCACATGGGCGCTTCTCCACCCCCACTCCCCTCCCGCTTGACCTTTGACTCGTGTACCATACATCCGGTCTATTAATCCACTTACAGCCCTACGCGTGTCAGTCTTTCCAAGCAAGGGATTCAGATAGGTACCTTTTATTAGTTTAACTAGCTGACCCGGCCCGGCTTCGCCCAGTCCCTGGAGGGGATCTATCTATCTATCAGTCTGTCTGTCTGTCTGTCTGTCTGCTTGTTTGTCTGTCTGTTGGCTGACCCGGCCCGGCTTCACCCAGTCCCTGGTGGGGAGCATCTCATTTAATTCATATAAGTAGTTATATAAGCTCCCGTTCCCGACTATCTGTCTGTCTGTCTATCTGTCTGTCTGTCTGACCCGGCCCGGCTTCACCCAGTCCCTGGTGGGAGCATCTCATTTAATTCATATACGTAGTCATATAAGCTCCCGTTCCCGACTATCTGTCTGTCTGTCTGTCTGTCTGTCTGTCTATCTGTCTGTCTGTCTGTCTGACCCGGCCCAGCTTCACCAGTCCCTGGTGGGGAGCATCTCATTTAATTCATATACGTAGTCACTATAAGCTCCCATTCCCGACTATCTGTCTGTCTATCTGTCTGTCTGTCTGTCTGAGCCGGCCCGGCTTCACCCAGTCCCTGGAGGGGATCTATCTATCTATCAGTCTGTCTGTCTGTCTGATTGTTGTCTGTCTGTCTGTCTGGCTGACCCGGCCCGGCTTCACCCAGTCCCTGGTGGGGAGCATCTCATTTAATTCATATAAGTAGTCATATAAGGTCCCGTTCCCGACTATCTGTCTGTCTGTCTATCTGTCTGTCTGTCTGACCTGGCCCGGCTTCACACAGTCCCTGGTGGGAGCACTCTCATTTTATCATATACGTAGTCATATAAGCTCCCGTTCCCGACTATCTGTCTTGTCTGTCTACCTGTCTGTCTGTCTGACCCAGCCCGGCTTCACCCCAGTCCCTGGTGGGGAGCATCTCATTTAATTCATATACGACATCACATAAGCTCCCATTCCTGACTATCTGTCTGTCTGTCTGTCTGTCTGTCTGTCTGTCTGTCTATCTATCTGACCCGGCGTGGCTTCGCCCAGCTCCTGGCGCACAGTAACTTAAAAGAATGTCCTTCCACACACCATCCATTAAATTTAATGACAACTGTTTTTAATCACCTACATGACTGTAGATAACTTCTTTAAGCATAAAAGATGAGTTACAATGTTATGCATTATTACATTATTTTTATGAAACTTTGAAAATACCTTAAAGATTGTATCATTATTTATTATAACTCAAATGCCTGAAAATAACTATAGACAAAGAGTTTATAAATCTTTGAAAACGATGCAACAATGTCGTGGAATACTGAGAGTTAATGATTCCCAGATAGACGACTTTATACACCGACTAACCAGGTAGAAGTAGGGACTTGAGATGTCAAGCAAGGTCAAGGACTATGCGGCAAAAATGACCTATAAAGAGTGGCAAACTCTTTGTGGAAGTTTAGTGTGATTCTTGGGTTTCATGAGACAAAGGATTATGAAAAGGGTGGTGCTGCGTTCAGAAGAACGTTTGTGTATCTATTGTGCATTAGTACTCCCAATTCAGACTAGGATTATTATAAGGTATATTAGAGTATAGTTTTAGCATAGGAATATAGATGTGAGTGAATAGCATTTACCATGGCTTTCTATTAGTGGATAGTTTAGACTTTGGTGAATTCATATGTCTTATGCGGGTGTTCACTTCGGAAGCCTTGTCATTATGGCTGGAGAAGGACACTTGCATAAGTAGTAGTAAGGGGCGGATGCTTATCACGGGATTTGTTATACTTCTCCACAGGTTCCACTCTCCTAGTGAAATCAGAGAAGAGATGAAGAGTACTACACTTGAACAACTAAGTACTTACTTAGAACCAAACAGAACATGGACATGTTTTTAAGATGAAGAAATAATAAAGTTAAATCAAATACAGAACACTGTATGCTCAAATGAATATACCACTAAAACACTTAAAAGGAAAAGATGTTAACCTGTGGCAAGCAGGGATACTTACACTACATACGTATTGTATGCATAAGGAAGAAGAAAAGACAAGTAAAACAGTGTTAGTAATAAAGACTATAGGAAGAACTGTGACGATGTGGTGGTTTTTCGATGTTGGATACTAACCGTCATGAAACAGATTCAGGCGCATTCATAAACTTACGGACTTTTATTACGGTACCTTGACTCAGTGGTGAACAGTTTTTGTTTCATTCAATAACGGATTTACCATCAGATTCAAGCATACGGATCATCCAGGGTGAGCTCTGTCCTGTTTGATGTGCTGTCCTGTGATCTTGAAGAATGAAAGGGCGAGAAGCAACACAGCTGATAGACATTCAGAGTTCATATCTGGCAACCACACTAGAAGAACATACCAACTACATAGACAATATCCATACATACACCAGACATAGTTTTTATTAATAAATCTTTTATCTTATCGTTGAAAGGAACTGTTGTCGGAGTATGTGTTGAGGGAATAATAGAGAGAGAGAAGAAATAGATATATGGAATGGAAGACAGAAGAGAGGAGTGTAGACCAAAGTCAGTCAATAATCCCAACAGATAATAAGTTTAAAGATGTGCTTGTTGATTCCAATCTCCTCTCGGGAAATTAACAGGACAAACAATATGACTATAAAATATATAGAAATGTTATTAAAAGTTATGCCCTTGAAATAACTTTTCTAGAGTTAAGTCCCTTGCTATATAGAAATTATAATGAAAAATGAAATATTAATTTTAGTAAGTAAGTAGCTGAAAAAAAAAACTAAAAAACTATGACAGAAGTTGCACAGGAATGAAAAGAAAACGTGTAGAAAATTTTTATCTCAATCGCGAACGCATAAAGAAAGGACATACATACATTCTCTTTTATATATATAGATATTGTCATAGTGTGTCTCATGTAAGTTTGTGTCGGTTTGTATTTGTTTGTCCTGAGCTGACGAAGGCTTTGGCCGCAACTCCAATGTGTCTCTTGTAGTCGTGTTTTAGTAAAGCTCACAATCTACTCCTCGTTTTTGGGTGATGCGTGTATTCACTCCTAACCATCGTTTACGCGGTCGGCCTCTTCCTCTGCTTCCATCTGGTCTTGTAAATCATTGCTGTTGTGGTATACTGTTAGTTGGTAACCTACTTGCATGGCCAAACCATTTGACTTGCTGCCGTCTAATAAAATCTAGTTGTATTACTCATATAGCAATTGGGGTACTCATTGAGGCCACTAAGACAGTTCATAAATAAAACATAGTTGTATTGTTTGGTGTTCATATAGAAGTAGATGACGGAATTAGAGACCAGAGGACGCACTGGACAACATAAACATCGAAAGCTATCATTATCGTCCCGGTTGGCAACTATAGCTTTCAATTTTTGCGTTGTCTAGTGCGACCTCTGGTCTCTACTTCTCTCTTGTAGCTTGCGATGTCGAGGTGAAGCATAAACAGCGAGTGAGTGCCGTTTATGGGCTTCATATATTGAGATTCACTTGTACTCTGTTATCCTCTCTATCCATCGTATACATGATCAGCCTCTTCTTCTGGTTCATGTGTTATGTACATCATTGCTTCTTGTGGGATACTGTCAGTTGGTACCTTGTTATATGGCCGAACCATTTCACTTGCTGTTTTCTAATGAAAATAGTATCTATTCTTGCCGGTTCTCCTGCATTGTGTATTGTCATGCTTAATGTGTCATCAATGCCCTGTTTCCATCTTCGTGCTGGTCGAAAACTGCCTCTGCTTCTAGAAACCAAACCGTCCAGCATTGTTCTTTCAAGCTACTCAGACGTTTCATATGGCCAAAGTATTTCAGCTTCCGAGACGTGATGCTGTTATTGAGCAAGTTTTCTTTGATGTCCAGATCTTGCTTCACAATAATCTAGGAACTTTTCAAAACTTCAAAAGCACCTATTGTCTTCTTTTGTAATTGTGCAATGTAAACACAGAAGCCATAAATAAAATATTACACAATTATTTGCCTGGCATGTTTTTCTGCATCTCGTCAGGTGCATAATGCAGAGTTATATATCATACGGCGTGAAGAAATAGTAATATTTGGCTGAAATATGATGTACATGGTCGCTGATATGTTTCGAATGTTGTAGAGCGTCATCTTCACGGAAGTCTAACGCTTAACAGGAAGTTCTTCTGTTTACATTAGTTTTAGTTTAGGAAGCTCTTCTGTTTGCATTTAGTAATTGTGAAATGATAGATTTCGTATCCGTACGTTGTCAAACAAAATATGTTTTCACAAATGTCCCCTTTTATCTGTTGAGTTGAGTTTAGCTAAGAACTGACTTCACTGCAATCAGGACATTCCCACTGCGCTTCGTCCTCTCGTTCAACAGCCAGCGAAGAGTCACACTACTAATCGTTCCCACCGATATCTGATTGAAAGGTCTCCTGGTCTTCCCTCTCATTTTGAGATTCTATCAGAACTCCTGCCAATCCCCTCAATCTCATCCTTTCTGTATGTTCTCCCATTATTCTCTACCAGGTCCCACTGGCGCACAACCAACACCCCCCCCCCTTCCCGTTCAAAGGTAATCTACCACTAAGAGGTGCATTCCCTGTCAGCCTATCACCTTTCAGTCTCACAATCTGTGACCTCTGAAGCGAGGTGAGCCATTCCTCACGAAACATTCCTTCCCTATCGTACTAAGCATACTCCTTGGGTCCGTGATGAAGACAATGTGTATTGCAGTGGTCTCCTCTAACCAACGGAATGCCGCTATGACTGCTTCCACCTCCATTCTCATGCTGGATATCGTAGCCTCATATGCCAGACTCTCCTTTTTTTAAGAATCGTCCATTAGCCTTCGCAATGAAACCCCAACACTCCGTCTGTTTCTCACTACTGGCCCATCAATAGATCACTATGTCACCTTGATGTGTGTTACTCTCGATCAGTTGTTGCACCTCAAACTCTATGCGGCCCGTTGCCCATTCACTGCCCTCATAGCCCCGTGTCACTATTACATTGTTGTATTCCGGTACTTCGAACCACTCTTTTCACGATTGATGGTCTCTAGGTCACACACCTGATGCATACATATTTTTGTCTGTGCCATCCGGGACCTGCCTCGTTTTAGTCTATGACCCTTGACCATATCCATGGCTTGATGCAGGGGGTGATCCCTATCTGCAGCAACTCTTCGGTACCATTTGGCTTGAAGGACCCATATTTGCTGGTTTGTGCTATAGGCTCTTACTACTGCTTAATCTCGCATTTTTGTGTCAGTCTACGCTTAGCAGATTCAGTGCTAAACAAAATTTAGTTTGAAACAAACAAGCATGGATGGCGGAAAATGGGAAGAAGGGGTATGTCACAGTTATGACATAAAAGTTGTTAATATAGTAACAGATATGTTGTATTATATATCAAATTAAAGGAGGTTGCATTGGGAAAACTACTGTATATAAAGCATTGACAGATACGGAAAGTCGTTTAAGACGATTAATAATCCCATAGCAATTAATCGGTTAAATTCTTCACCACCATCGTCGCAATTAAAAGAAGAAGAAGGGAATGAGGCAGACAGGATGGAAGAGTAGAAGAAACAGAAGAACAAGAACAAATACAACAACAGCAACAACAAATCAGTGCCGTTCAGCCAGTGAGGTGAGAATCCCTGGAGTTGTGTGGTGTGTGTGTGTGCGCGCGCGCACACACACACACACCCCTGCTTGTGTTTTACAGAACTGCCCCCGCGCTCGCTAACCTCCTTGGCTCATCTCATTACCTACACGCCAAAGTTACTATTGGATGACCGCCGCGCGACGTTCGTCACAGGACATCATTGACAGTAAATGGGTCATTACTGTGTAGCTAAAATGTGACATTATTCTGTAACTAAAAGTGTCATTATTGTGTAATTAAAGTGACATTATTGCGTAACTAAATGTGTCATTATTGTGTAACTAAAAGCGTCATTATTGTGTTACTATCGCTCTCAAAGGATAAATTCCGCCGGTTTTGACATTTCTATTACGTTAAATATATTGCATGTTCTGTTTTCTTTTTTACATGATGTTGCCATCAACCCCAGTGGATCGTCTAGCCTAATTTACATTCAGTAGTATGCCATTGCAGATGATCAACGCGGCCACGAGGTTTATAGCATGGCGTTTAAACTTCCTGTGCGCTGATTCCGGGACAGTGGGTCAGTTGGACTTAAACATGGTTTCTTGTTCAGAAAGCAGCGGCATATATAAAACGAAAGTTATTTGCGTGTCCCTTACAGGACTTTGTAATTAACCTCAGCACTAACTGACTGTTTGTGATTTACTTGGCAATTTAAGTTGAGTAGTTGCCATTTGAAGAACGTTTTGTGCAATAAGTTACTGTCCTTGAAAGTTAGAAAAAGAATTCTTGCATGCTACATAGAACCAGTTTTAACATACGGCTGAGAATCCTGGACAATTAGTACACAGGCGGAAAAGACTTCACGCAAGCTTGGAGATGTGGTTTTATAGAAGAATGCTGATAATTAATCGGACAGCCAAAAAGAGCAATCAAGGCATTTTAAGGGAAACTGAGTCGCAAAAACAACTTATCACAAGCATCAGAACCAGGCAATCGTCGTTTTCATGTCCACGTTTTGAGAAGACAAAACTGGAACACGTTGTGACAATCGGAGAGATCTGTGGAAAGAGAGATCGAGGAAGACAACATGAAAAGATTATTGACAGTCTTGTGTCATGGCACTGAAGGGAGTCAACACATGGATTGATTGGAGATCATAATTTGTGAAGAGGCATGATCGCCGACGCCAGCCGGCAAGGCACGGGATGATATGAATAACTTGTCGCAGAACACCAGTAAACAAGTTACAGTGAAAGTGTTGAGGACACGCAACTTTCCTGTGACAACATATGGAAGTGAGTCATGGACAATTTCAGAATCAGTAAGTGGGTCAGTAGCAAGTAGGTCAGGAATCTATGACAGGTCTATCAAACCGGCAGGGAATTTACTTGATCATAGAAACATTCTCAGGAATCAGGGAGGAAATTGGAGGAAAGGTGCTAGTTACAGGCACTGGAACTTCAATAATCCCTCCTCACGACGCTTAACGTTATATGTGAAAGACAACAACAACAACTAAAGAGGACAAATGAGGCTTCTGAGCCCACATGTTACAGACATTCTAAGAATAATATCGCGGCCAAGAAGACAACTGAGACTCCTGAGCCTACATGCTACAGACATTCTATGAATAATATCGCGGGCCAAGAAGAAGAAAACTACCGAAATCTGACAAGGTCATAACACAACTGGCCCAAAAACAGTGTCGTGTCTCGGAAACTGAAATACTTTGGTCATATTAAGCATCACGGCGACTTGGGAAGAACTTTGGTGGATGAATGGTTCCCGGAAGACTTTGTAAGGGTCAGTCAGCGCGAAGATAGACACAGGTCATTGAGATAACTTGAACACGAGGGCCCATTGGGCAGGCGACATGGCAAGAGATACAGAGACTTTTTGCAGCGCTGTGGTGGGAGCAGAACTCTGTAAAGTACATGCTAAAGGATGTATATTTAATGACTGTGCAGTATTTGAAAATATTGCCGGTCCAAGTTTTGTATGAACTTTACAGAGGGTGAATACAAAACTTGGACCGGCAATATTTTCAAACACTGCAGTCATTAAAATACATCCTATATGATGATGATGATGATGATGATGATGATGATGATGATGATGATGATGATCATGATGATGATGATGATGATGATGATGATGATGATGATGATGATGATGATGATGATGTTTTTGCTGAAGAAAGTTAGACGCGAACTTTATCTAATCGCTTTATTTTGATTCATTTTTGTAGAGAAGCTTCAGTATTTTACCTTCTTACTTTTTATTTCCCAGCTTGGGCGGCCATATTTCAAGTCAACAAACGCGCAAGATGACCATATTTCTCAGCATCTCCCTTTTCGGTGTTATTTTGTGTCAATATCAGGTCACGAAATATCTCTTTAATTATCAACAGTCAGTGGCAAACTGCACTAACTACGATGTTATCCGTCGGGTAATTTCCCAGTAAAAACGTAACTTCATCATGGTGAAAGCAGTCCTGGGAAAACTACTTTTATCGTGTTTGTTTCTGTGCTCATGCGCACAGTTGGACTACATTTACTACGATGTGGTGAAACGACGCATATTTTGAACACTGAGTGCAATGACACACTAACGGAAAGAGTCCGAAGCATTGAATTCTCCTATAATCAAATATTTAATGATTTTTCTTAATATTTGATTATAGGAGAATTCAATGCTTCGGACTCTTTCCGTTAGTGTGTCATTGCACTCAGTGTTCAAAATATGCGTCGTTTCACCCACATCGTAGTAAATGTAGTCCAACTGTGCGCATGAGCACAGAAACAAACACGATAAAAGTAGTTTTCCCAGGACTGCTTTCACCATGATGAAGTTACGTTTTTACTGGGAAATTACCCGACGGATAACATCGTAGTTAGTGCAGTTTGCCACTGACTGTTGATAATTAAAGAGATATTTCGTGACCTGATATTGACACAAATAACACCGAAAAGGGAGATGCTGAGAAATATGGTCATCTTGCGCGTTTGTTGACTTGAAATATGGCCGCCCAAGCTGGGAAATAAAAAGTAAGAAAGGTAAATACTGAAGCTTCTCTACAAAAATGAATCAAAATAAAGCGATTAGATAAAGTTCGCGTCTAACTTTCTTCAGCAAAAACATCATCATCATCATCATCATCATCATCATCATCATCATCATCATCATCATCATCATGATCATCATCATCATCATCATCATCATCATCATCATCATCATCATCATCATATAGGATGTATTTTTAATGACTGCAGTGTTTGAAAATATTGCCGGTCCAAGTTTTGTATTCACCCTCTGTAAAGTTCATACAAAACTTGGACCGGCAATATTTTCAAATACTGCACAGTCATTAAATATACATCCTTTAGCATGTACTTTACAGAGTTCTGCTCCCACCACAGCGCTGCAAAAAGTCTCTGTATCTCTTGCCATGTCGCCTGCCCAATGTGTTCAAGTTATCTCAATGACCTGTGTCTATCTTCGCGCTGACTGACCCTTACAAAGTCTTCCGGGAACCATTCATCCCACCACAGTTCTTCCCAAGTCGCCGTGATGCTTAATATGACCAAAGTATTTCAGTTTCCGAGACACGACACTGTTTTTGGGCCAGTTGTGTTATGACCTTGTCAGATTTCGGTAGTTTTCTTCTTCTTGGCCCGCGATATTATTCATAGAATGTCTGTAGCATGTAGGCTCAGGAGTCTCAGTTGTCTTCTTGGCCCGCGATATTATTCTTAGAATGTCTGTAACATGTGGGCTCAGAAGCCTCATTTGTCCTCTTTAGTTGTTGTTGTTGTCTTTCACATATAACGTTAAGCGTCGTGAGGAGGGATTATTGAAGTTCCAGTGCCTGTAACTAGCACCTTTCCTCCAATTTCCTCCCTGATTCCTGAGAATGTTTCTATGATCAAGTAAATTCCCTGCCGGTTTGATAGACCTGTCATAGATTCCTGACCTACTTGCTACTGACCCACTTACTGATTCTGAAATTGTCCATGACTCACTTCCATATGTTGTCACAGGAAAGTTGCGTGTCCTCAACACTTTCACTGTAACTTGTTTACTGGTGTTCTGCGACAAGTTATTCAATATCATCCCGTGCCTTGCCGGCTGGCGTCGGCGATCATGCCTCTTCACAAATTATGATCTCCAATCAATCCATGTGTTGACTCCCTTCAGTGCCATGACACAAGACTGTCAATAATCTTTTCATGTTGTCTTCCTCGATCTCTCTTTCCACAGATCTCTCCGATTGTCACAACGTGTTCCAGTTTTTGTCTTCTCAAAACGTGGCCATGAAAACGACGATTGCCTGGTTCTGATGCTTGTGATAAGTTGTTTTTGCGACTCAGTTTCCCTTAAAATGCCTTGATTGCTCTTTTTGGCTGTCCGATTAATTATCAGCATTCTTCTATAAAACCACATCTCCAAGCTTGCGTGAAGTCTTTTCGCCTGTGTACTAATTGTCCAGGATTCTCAGCCGTATGTTAAAACTGGTTCTATGTAGCATGCAAGAATTCTTTTTCTAACTTTCAAGGACAGTAACTTATTGCACAAAACGTTCTTCAAATGGCAAACTACTCAACTTAAATTGCCAAGTAAATCACAAACAGTCAGTTAGTGCTGAGGTTAATTACAAAGTCCTGTAAGGGACACGCAAATAACTTTCGTTTTATATATGCCGCTGCTTTCTGAACAAGAAACCAATGTTTAAGTCCAACTGACCCACTGTCCCGGAATCAGCGCACAGGAAGTTTAAACGCCATGCTATAAACCTCGTGGCCGCGTTGATCATCTGCAATGGCATACTACTGAATGTAAATTAGGCTAGACGATCCACTGGGGTTGATGGCAACATCATGTAAAAAAGAAAACAGAACATGCAATATATTTAACGTAATAGAAATGTCAAAACCGGCGGAATTTATCCTTTGAGAGCGATAGTAACACAATAATGACGCTTTTAGTTACACAATAATGACACATTTAGTTACGCAATAATGTCACTTTAATTACACAATAATGACACTTTTAGTTACAGAATAATGTCACATTTTAGCTACACAGTAATGACCCATTTACTGTCAATGATGTCCTGTGACGAACGTCGCGCGGCGGTCATCCAATAGTAACTTTGGCGTGTAGGTAATGAGATGAGCCAAGGAGGTTAGCGAGCGCGGGGGGCAGTTCTGTAAAACACAAGCAGGGGTGTGTGTGTGTGTGCGCGCGCGCACACACACACACACACACAACTCCAGGGATTCTCACCTCACTGGCTGAACGGCACTGATTTGTTGTTGCTGTTGTTGTATTTGTTCTTGTTCTTCTGTTTCTTCTACTCTTCCATCCTGTCTGCCTCATTCCCTTCTTCTTCTTTTAATTGCGACGATGGTGGTGAAGAATTTAACCGATTAATTGCTATGGGATTATTAATCGTCTTAAACGACTTTCCGTATCTGTCAATGCTTTATATACAGTAGTTTTCCCAATGCAACCTCCTTTAATTTGATATATAATACAACATATCTGTTACTATATTAACAACTTTTATGTCATAACTGTGACATACCCCTTCTTCCCATTTTCCGCCATCCATGCTTGTTTGTTTCAAAACTAAATTTTGTTTAGCACTGAATCTGCTAAGCGTAGACTGACACAAAAATGCGAGATTAAGCAGTAGTAAGAGCCTATAGCACAAAACCAGCAAATATGGGGTCCTTCAAGCCAAATGGTACCGAAGAGTTGCTGCAGATAGGGATCACCCCCTGCATCAAGCCATGGATATGGTCAAGGGTCATAGACTAAAACGAGGCAGGTCCCGGATGGCACAGACAAAAATATGTATGCATCAGGTGTGTGACCTAGAGACCATCAATCGTGAAAAAGAGTGGTTCGAAGTACCGGAATACACAATGTAATAGTGACACGGGGCTATGAGGGCAGTGAATGGGCAACGGGCCGCATAGAGTTTGAGGTGCAACAACTGATCGAGAGTAACACACATCAAGGTGACATAGTGATCTATTGATGGGCCAGTAGTGAGAAACAGACGGAGTGGTTGGGGTTTCATTGCGAAGGCTAATGGACGATTCTTAAAAAAAGGAGAGTCTGGCATATGAGGCTACGATATCCAGCATGAGAATGGAGGTGGAAGCAGTCATAGCGGCATTCCGTTGGTTAGAGGAGACCACTGCAATACACATTGTCTTCATCACGGACCCAAGGAGTATGCTTAGTACGATAGGGAAAGGAATGTTTCGTGAGGAATGGCTCACCTCGCTTCAGAGGTCACAGATTGTGAGACTGAAAAGGGTGATAGGCTGACAGGGAATGCACCTCTTAGTGGTAGATTACCTTTGAACGGGAAGGGGGGGGGGGTGTTGGTTGTGCGCCAGTGGGACCTGGTAGAGAATATGGGAGAACATACAGAAAGGATGAGATTGAGGGGGATTGGCAGGAGTTCTGATAGAATCTCAAAAATGAGAGGGAAGACCAGGAGACCTTTCAATCAGATATCGGTGGGAACGATTAGTAGTGTGACTCTTCGCTGGCTGTTGAACGAGAGGACGAAGCGCAGTGGGAATGTCCTGATTGCAGTGAAGTCAGTTCTTAGCTAAACTCAACTCAACAGATAAAAGGGGACATTTGTGAAAACATATTTTGTTTGACAACGTACGGATACGAAATCTATCATTTCACAATTACTAAATGCAAACAGAAGAGCTTCCTAAACTAAAACTAAATGTAAACAGAAGAACTTCCTGTTAAGCGTTAGACTTCCGTGAAGATGACGCTCTACACATTCGAAACATATCAGCGACCATGTACATCATATTTCAGCCAAAATATTACTAATTTCTTCACGCCGTATGATATATAACTCTGCATTATGCACCTGACGAGATGCAGAAAAACATGCCAGGCAAATAATTGTGTAATATTTTATTTATGGCTTCTGTGTTTACATTGCACAATTACAAAAGAAGACAATAGGTGCTTTTGAAGTTTTGAAAAAGTTCCTAGATTATTGTGAAGCAAGATCTGGACATCAAAGAAAACTTGCTCAATAACAGCATCACGTCTCGGAAGCTGAAATACTTTGGCCATATGAAACGTCTGAGTAGCTTGAAAGAACAATGCTGGACGGTTTGGTTTCTAGAAGCAGAGGCAGTTTTCGACCAGCACGAAGATGGAAACAGGGCATTGATGACACATTAAGCATGACAATACACAATGCAGGAGAACCGGCAAGAAATAGATACTATTTTCATTAGAAAACAGCAAGTGAAATGGTTCGGCCATATAACAAGGTTACCAACTGACAGTATCCCACAAGAAGCAATGATGTACATAACACATGGAACCAGAAGAAGAGGCTGATCATGTATACGATGGATAGAGAGGATAACAGAGTACAAGTGAATCTCAATATATGAAGCCCATAAACGGGCACTCACTCGCTGTTTATGCTTCACCTCGACATCGCAAGCTACAAGAGAGAAGTAGAGACCAGAGGTCGCACTAGACAACGCAAAAATTGAAAGCTATAGTTGCCAACCGGGACGATAATGATAGCTTTCGATGTTTATGTTGTCCAGTGCGTCCTCTGGTCTCTAATTCCGTCATCTACTTCTATATGAACACCAAACAATACAACTATGTTTATTTATGAACTGTCTTAGTGGCCTCAATGAGTACCCCAATTGCTATATGAGTAATACAACTAGATTTTATTAGACGGCAGCAAGTCAAATGGTTTGGCCATGCAAGTAGGTTACCAACTAACAGTATACCACAACAAGCAATGATTTACAAGACCAGATGGAAGCAGAGGAAGAGGCCGACCGCGTAAACGATGGTTAGGAGTGAATACACGCATCACCCAAAAAACGAGGAGTAGATTGTGAGCTTTACTAAAACACGACTACAAGAGACACATTGGAGGTTGCGGCCAAAGCCTTCGTCAGCTCAGGACAAACAAATACAAACCGACACAAACTTACATGAGACACACTATGACAATATCTATATATATAAAAGAGAATGTATGTATGTCCTTTCTTTATGCGTTCGCGATTGAGATAAAATTTTCTACACGTTTTCTTTTCATTCCTGTGCAACTTTCTGTCATAGTTTTTTAGTTTTTTTTTCCAGCTACTTACTTACTAAAATTTAATATTTCATTTTTCATTATAATTTCTATATAGCAAGGGGACTTAACTCTAGAAAAGTTATTTCAAGGGGCATAACTTTTAATAACATTTCTATATATTTTATAGTCATATTGTTTGTCCTGTTAATTTCCCGAGAGGAGATTGGAATCAACAAGCACATCTTTAAACTTATTATCTGTTGGGATTATTGACTGACTTTGGTCTACACTCCTCTCTTCTGTCTTCCATTCCATATATCTATTTCTTTCTCTCTCTCTATTATTCCCTCAACACATACTCCGACAACAGTTCCTTTCAACGATAAGATAAAAGATTTATTAATAAAAACTATGTCTGGTGTATGTATGGATATTGTCTATGTAGTTGGTATGTTCTTCTAGTGTGGTTGCCAGATATGAACTCTGAATGTCTATCAGCTGTGTTGCTTCTCGCCCTTTCATTCTTCAAGATCACAGGACAGCACATCAAACAGGACAGAGCTCACCCTGGATGATCCGTATGCTTGAATCTGATGGTAAATCCGTTATTGAATGAAACAAAAACTGTTCACCACTGAGTCAAGGTACCGTAATAAAAGTCCCGTAAGTTTATGAATGCGCCTGAATCTGTTTCATGACGGTTAGTATCCAACATCGAAAAACCACCACATCGTCACAGTTCTTCCTATAGTCTTTTATTACTAACACTGTTTTACTTGTCTTTTCTTTCTTCCTTATGCATACAATACGTATGTAGTTTTAAGTATCCCTGCTTGCCACAGGTTAACATCTTTTCCTTTTAAGTGTTTTAGTGGTATATTCATTTGAGCATACAGTGTTCTGTATTTGATTTAACTTTATTATTTCTTCATCTTAAAAACATGTCCATGTTCTGTTTGGTTCTAAGTAAGTACTTTAGTTGTTCAAGTGTAGTACTCTTCATCTCTTCTCTGATTTCACTAGGAGAGTGGAACCTGTGGAGAAGTATAACAAATCCCGTGATAAGCATCCGCCCCTTACTACTACTTATGCAAGTGTCCTTCTCCAGCCATAATGACAAGGCTTCCGAAGTGAACACCCGCATAAGACATATGAATTCACCAAAGTCTAAACTATCCACTAATAGAAAGCCATGGTAAATGCTATTCACTCACATCTATATTCCTATGCTAAAACTATACTCTAATATACCTTATAATAATCCTAGTCTGAATTGGGAGTACTAATGCACAATAGATACACAAACGTTCTTCTGAACGCAGCACCACCCTTTTCATAATCCTTTGTCTCATGAAACCCAAGAATCACACTAAACTTCCACAAAGAGTTGCCACTCTTTATAGGTCATTTTTGCCGCATAGTCCTTGACCTTGCTTGACATCTCAAGTCCCTACTTCTACCTGGTTAGTCGGTGTATAAAGTCGTCTATCTGGGAATCATTAACTCTCAGTATTCCACGACATTGTTGCATCGTTTTCAAAGATTTATAAACTCTTTGTCTATAGTTATTTTCAGGCATTTGAGTTATAATAAATAATGATACAATCTTTAAGGTATTTTCAAAGTTTTCATAAAAATAATGTATAATGCATAACATTGTAACTCATCTTTTTATGCTTAAAGAAGTTATCTACAGTCATGTAGGTGATTAAAAACAGTTTTCATTAAAATTAATGGATGGTGTGTGGAAGGACATTCTTTTAAGTTACTGTGCGCCAGGAGCTGGGCGAAGCCACGCCGGGTCAGATAGATAGACAGACAGACAGACAGACAGACAGACAGACAGACAGATAGTCAGGAATGGGAGCTTATGTGATGTCGTATATGAATTAAATGAGATGCTCCCCACCAGGGACTGGGTGAAGCCGGGCTGGGTCAGACAGACAGACAGGTAGACAGACAGACAGATAGTCGGGAACGGGAGCTTATATGACTACGTATATGAATAAAATGAGATGCTCCCCACCAGGGACTGTGTGAAGCCGGGCCAGGTCAGACAGACAGACAGATAGACAGACAGACAGATAGTCGGGAACGGGACCTTATATGACTACTTATATGAATTAAATGAGATGCTCCCCACCAGGGACTGGGTGAAGCCGGGCCGGGTCAGCCAGACAGACAGACAGACAAACAATCAGACAGACAGACAGACTGATAGATAGATAGATCCCCTCCAGGGACTGGGTGAAGCCGGGCCGGCTCAGACAGACAGACAGACAGATAGACAGACAGATAGTCGGGAATGGGAGCTTATGTGACTACGTATATGAATTAAATGAGATGCTCCCCACCAGGGACTGGGTGAAGCTGGGCCGGGTCAGACAGACAGACAGACAGATAGACAGACAGACAGACAGACAGACAGACAGATAGTCGGGAACGGGAGCTTATATGACTACGTATGTGAATTAAATGAGATGCTCCCCACCAGGGACTGGGTGAATCCGGGCCGGGTCAGACAGACAGACAGATAGACAGACAGACAGATAGTCGGGAACGGGAGCTTATATAACTACTTATATGAATTAAATGAGATGCTCCCCACCAGGGACTGGGTGAAGCCGGGCCGGGTCAGCCAAACAGACAGACAAACAAGCAGACAGACAGACAGACAGACAGACTGATAGATAGATAGATCCCCTCCAGGGACTGGGCGAAGCCGGGCCGGGTCAGCTAGTTAAACTAATAAAAGGTACCTATCTGAATCCCTTGCTTGGAAAGACTGACACGCGTAGGGCTGTAAGTGGATTAATAGACCGGATGTATGGTACACGAGTCAAAGGTCAAGCGGGAGGGGAGTGGGGGTGGAGAAGCGCCCATGTGGTCGGAAAAGTGACAATTAGGACCGGCAAAAATGTCGCGGACGGAGGGAATAGCAGAGTCCATGGGAATAACAATACATGAAGCCCATAAGCGGGCACTCTCTCGCTGTTTATACTTCACATTGACACCGCAAGTACAAGAGGATCATGATGAGATGAGATGATGACAATCATCGATGAGAGCGGCTTTCTGAAAAGACCTGATGGGTGATGATGATGATGGCGATCAGAATGACCACCCTACGTTTATTTCTAAGAAATGTGAGAATCTCTGGCAGGGTAAACGGCGCCATGACACTACCAATGATAGATATTGCATGCGTCGCATAACAGGCCGTGTTTGTTATCTCCGCGCCACACCCCCCTGCTGTGACAATTACAACACGTGACAGTTATATTATACTTGATACCTTCAACACACGATAACAATCATCGTATTTACTCATTCTTTTACTCTGAGGTAGAAAAGGGGGGTGGGGGAGGTTACGCTCACTCGATTTGAACTCAAGCGTAGTCCATACACGATACTTCTAATAGCACAGGACTGAATCTTGCTTGTGGATTAGCTTAACCTATCCCCGACATCAGGCAAACCCACTCCAACTTCAGAGGTACTTGTACTTTTCCCCAGGTCAAGGAAGAGAAGTCAACATTTTAGTCCAACTGACCGGCGTAGGGGTTGAACCCGCTACCTCAGCATCAGCACACCGGATGTTTAAGAACGAACGCTCTACCCATTCGGCCACGTTGACCTCCAGAAAGGGTTTTACATGGGTTAAAAGCAAGGCAAGAGGATCGACTTCATTTCACTGGGTTTCATCCCACATGGTTCGATCTCTTTCCACAGGGTGGCCTGCCGAAAGCATCGCACAAAGCACGAACTCCGTAGCTACAGCGACGACCCCCGGGAGTCTCCGAGAAAATTGCACTCGTGAGCCGAAAGTCGTAGCCCGGGATCGAACCCACAACCTTCGGATCGCGAGGCAGACGGCCTCACCACTTCTCCACGGAGACTCCCTCAGGGGCTGAGAGTAGGTAAATGGCCCTGTTTACACGTCTTGAGACGCATGGGGTATGTGGTGCCGGACCCGTATGTTTGTACATCAACCGGAACTCGGTCAGTGATGTGGCCGGCATCACACGGGCCGGCTTCACTTGCCAAGACATTCGTTGCTACAGGACTACGCTGAGAACGCCATCAGCACTGATGGTAGATGGTTCATTGCTAGTGTTCGTCGCCCGCTATCAGAGGAACAGACTGGGCACTTATTGCCCCGTGTATCCAGGCCTCATCATCATGTGCCACATCGGTAAGAGTGGGTGGTCATGTTTTGCTATCTCACTCGATCACCAGAGTCGTGGATCAGCTTTGTGTTCTTCTCTCTACCATGCCACGTGGTCAAGACATCCAGGTATTTACTTCTCCGCCCTCCCCTTGTTCTCGTCCCCTCGATCTTGCCAGTTGTGACCGAATTCTCCAATTTATTTCTTCTCATAACGTGACCAAAAATCTGTGATTGTCTTCGCTTAATTTCTCTAATTAGTTTACGGTTTTATTTGTTTCTTGTAGGACTTGGTCATTGGTTTTGTTTTTTTTATTGGTGGTCTGTCCATGGTATTCTTTGCATTTTTCTCAGAAACCACATTTCCATTGCAATAACATGTTTTTCAGCTTGTCTGCTCATTGTCCACGCTTCACATCCATACAAAAGTACAGGCTCTATCTATGTAACACCTCAACACTCTTTTTCTCGTTGCAAATGGCATGTTTTTATTGGTCAGTATATTTTTCATCTTGCAACAGGCTACCTTCACCATGGCGATTCTTATTCTTATCTCTTCAAAGCATCTCCAATCAGATGTTATGACTGTTCCGAGATAACTGTACCGATTCACTTGTTTTAGAATATTCACATTTACTTGTATATTCATGCCTACACAATGTGACATCCCAATCACATCATAGACACATAGCAAGTTTCTGGTTTTGGGACCTGTTTGTTATTGTTGTTTGTTTTGTTTTCAACCTGCCCAGGTCAACTGTCAAAAACCGCCTCCATGCAGATTCGAAACTATAACAACCAGCCTACAGATGAGCGTCTAACCACTGCGCTGTAGAGCCGAGAGGCTCACATGCTAGGTGCCCGCAGTTGGCTGGCGGAGTACTAGCTCGATTCACTGTCTGGACCCGCAATTGGCTGGTGGGAAACTAGTCCGATATCTGCCTGGACCCTCAGTTGGCTGGCGGAGAACTAGTTCGAGTCACTGTCTGGACCCGCAGTTGGCTGACAGAGAACTAGCTCGACCTACTGTCTGGACTCACAGTTGGCTGGTGGAGAACTAGTTCGACCCACTGTCTTAACATGTGAATTTTTACAAACAGGAAGAGAAGTGTTGTCCTCCTTGATCCTAGAGTAGCGGATCAGACGTCGAGCTTTCTCGGACAAGGGCGACAAACACAGAGGCCCCGTATGTGGGTGCGCAAGTTTAAAATCCCTCGGCAATTGCAGATGGAAAAGGGCAGGCCGGTGAAGGCACTGTCAAGGCAACACTTCATCATAAGAAAGCTACCCGCAAATGAATATTTATAGCATGTTTATAACACCCAATCCACCATTTATCCCATTGCTAATTGTTTAGTAGGGTGACAAACAGTATCAAACACAGATATAGCGTTATTATCATATGCCTTGCCAGTTGGCGTAGACGTTCATGCATCTGCACAGAGGTCGGTCTTTGGTGTTCCGACAGACGATGATAAAAACTCAGAAGTAGTCCCACTCTACGGAATGTTTCGAGTTATTACCTTCCTTACACTCTTTGTGGGTCTATATCAGATTAGTTAGTTGCATATCCTTTACATGACGTTTGCAGTCAACAGCATCATTTTTTGCTGTTGTTAATGCCTTGTCAAGTTTACATTAAGTAGTTTGCCATTGCTTTCTGAACGACCGGCACCCATAATATTGCGTAAAAAACCAGCGCAATGTGCGGTCCGCTGCCTTATCGCGCAGCTGTGTTTCGAACACGTGTACGGGATTACGAACCGTGCCAGTACCACCTTCGTCATGGAGCCCTGCCATATCACATTATCAGTTTAAAAAAAAAAAAAAACTTGTTTGTTATTGGTTTAAATATTTCGTCATTGTTGTTGGTTTAAATCTGTCTTCATTGTTGTTGGTTTAAATGTCTCGTCATTGCTGTTGGTTTAAATGTATCTTCAGTGTTGTTAGTTTAAATGTCTCTTCATTGCTGTTAGTTTAAATGTCTCCTCTTTGTTAGTGGTTTACATGTCTCTTCATTGTTGTCAGTTTAAATATCTCTTCATTGTTGGTGGTTTAAATGTGTCTTCAGTGTTGTTTGTTTAAATGTCTCTTCATTGGTGTTAGGTTAAATGACTCTTGATTGGTGTTAGTTTAAATCTCTCTTCATTGTCGTTGGGTTTAATGTGTCTTCATTGTTGTCAGTTTAAATGTCTTTTCATTGTTGTTTGTTTAAATGTCTCTTCGTTCTTGTTGGTTTAAATGTCTCTTCGTTGTTGTTGGTTTAAATGTTTCTTCGTTGTTGATGGTTTAAATGCCTGTTCGTTGTTGATGGTTTAAATGTCTCTTCGTTGTTGATGATCTAAAAGTGTCTTCTTTAAAAACAAGTTAACTCACTAGAGAACTGGCTACTCGTGTCTAAAGAAAACAATGCAGATTTTTTGGGCACGTCAGGCAATTGGAGAAAACTACAGTACGTCGTGATAACAGGGAATCTGGAGGGGAACAGAGGTAGAGGTGGGAGGAGACGAAGAGAGACTTTGATAGACAGTTTAGCATCACGACATTGTGGATCATCATTATCAGAAATGATTGGCAGTACACGAGACAGAAGAATGTGAACAGACATGATCACCCAAGCAGTAAGGCATAAACTATAAGAAGGCAGAAATGCAGATGACACATACTGTTACAGTATTCCTATTTCCCTGCTACACACAAACAGACACAACATTTGATTACCTAGCGAAGTATGTCGATAATGAAGCCATCTTTAACACACAAGCTCTGGTCCTGAATAAGAGCTATCAGAAGAATGTAGATAAGCGATAAATGGAAGAAACACGAGACGATATCACAGCGCAGACTGCATCTCGACAAGGTCATAGAGAGTACAAGTTCTCAGCACACGACACAGAGTCAACAACACACGTACATCGACTTGTGAAGGACTGATAGCGAGAGATTTGGTAACAGCCTTGCCATGCATTGATCCGCGGTTTAATCCCTACATTTGGTAGGAGATTTCTCAACGTTGTACAATTGTGTACCGCGGATTTATGTAGGTAGGAACAAAAGTGAGCAAGAGAACTGTCACCTCAAATGATCATTCCGCGGTCATGTTAATTTGGCTATCTGTATCTTCATGTATCTATCCCTGTCTTAGGTCTGCAGTTATTTTCTTTCTTTGGTTTTTTTTAAATGAGTCGTCATTGTTACTTTATGGTTGTCAGCACGGCCGAATGGATAAGCTTGACCGTTCTTAAACACCCGGTGTGCTGATGCTGAAGTAGTGGATTCGTCTCTTACACCGGACAGGTAGACTATAATGTGGACATCTCGTCGTTGTCTTGGAGACTTAAATTACAAATACATCTGAAGTCAGAGTGAGTTCGCCAGAGTAGCGTTATGGATTACGCTTGAGTTCTAAGCGAGCGAGCGCAAAATAACAAAAGACTAAAAAAAGACTATGCTTTTCTTGTTGTTGCTTGAAACGTTTACTCTGTCGTTACTTTCATGGTATTCTCTGTTGTTAAATTAATCGTGTTCCTTGTTGTTACTTTACACGTAGATTTCTTTCGCTGTTTGTTTAACATGCGCTTGAACATGGGGATTAAAGGTTAGGTTTATATCAGTGGTGAGGCCTAATGTTTTGTGCTCAGTTACACTTTCTACTGGCATGTTATCGATGTAAAGCTGAAGTGAACTGTGGGAATGTAGAGTGTGAAGTCTTTGACTGGTAGGATAATAATAATAATAATAATAATAATAATAATAATAATAATAATAATAATAATAATAAGAAGAAGAAGAAGAAGAAGAAGAAGAAGAAGAAGAAGAAGAAGAAGAAGAAGAAGAAGAAGATGCATGAAGTGTGGGACTCAGAATCCAGCATTCTGTGTCAACAAACACCTAGACATGCCTGTCATATTTACACAAACATGTTAATGCCCATTTCCCAACCTCCGGGAGTCTTAGGTTTGTGGTGCAAACCCCACATGTCTATGCAGAAAATGACAATTGCAGGGTACTTTGAGCGGTATCACAACTGCCTTTCCTTCCCATACAATCGTCTGGTACCAATTTTAAGCTGTAACGACCCGGGAGCCCATGTATATTAAAATAAAAATGCACAATTACCGCATCCATGAGGGGGGGGGGGGGGGGGGGGGGTTCGAACACGTAACCATAGGGCGATAGGTAAACGTTCTAGCCACTACACCATCACTGCTCCCTAGATTTTCATGTAAGAGGGGGATTCAAATGAAAACCTTACAAGCGTCATATAAATGACAATAACCATGCCATTGTCTTGTAACCTGTCAATATTGTTGTTAAGGATGTTAAGAGCTTTTGGCTCGTGACATCACGTTGCAGACGCACACGGTGACGCCATAAGGATAGTTTAAAGATGGCCAATTTTTGACATGCACCGAAGAGGAGCAGCGTTCTGTTATCCGGTTTTTGATCAGTGAAGGGGTGAAACCTACAGAAATTCTTCGGCGAATGAATATCCAGTATGGTGATGCATGCTGTCAGTCCAGCTAGTGTATGAGTGGAGTAAGAAGTTTCAAAATAGTGTGACTTCTGTGACAGGCTGTTCACGACCGGGTCAGGCACACCGAGTAGTGACCCCAGAGAATATTTTTCTACAGGAATGCAAGCACTTTATGGGCGCTGGGGAACTTGCTTTGAACGCAGAGTGACTACGACGAAAAGTGTTCTTTTTTCACACCAGAATATATTCACCAAAAAAAAAAAACATTAGAGATTTTCATTTGAAACCCCTTCGTGTTTGTAACGAGTATGCGTACTTTTGACGAACTGCTTTAATGTAAGACATACGAGGGGCTTCAAATGAAAACGTTAAATGTTTATTTTTAATGAATATATTCTACCGACAAGTTTTCCTGAGTGTTGTTATGGGAGCGAGGTTATGCAAAGGACATACTTGTGATCTACCGAGAAGTTTTCCAGAATGTTGTTATGGGAGCGAGGTTATGCAAAGGACATGTGATATCGTTGTTGATCAGTCGTCCAATACAATACGCACTCTGACATCCTCTAAAAACCACAACT
>JACEFZ010006295.1:0-17275 GCA_014155875.1 Cepaea nemoralis | reverse complement strand
GTACCATATATTGTGTTCAGCAGTCTGGTGGCTTGACATATTTCGTATAATCTAAGGCAGTGATCATTTCTGTTGAAATGTCTGGACCCGGGGTCTTGCCAGATTTCATATCGGTTAAGAGCATTCTGAACTATCTTCAGAACTGATGGTCCTTCATTATTACTTTGAATATCATATTGTTCTTCTCTTGTATCATCATAAAGGTTTTTCACATAATCTGACCTTGTATGTACAATCTCATGTTTTTCTATTCTGATTTTTCCATCTTTTGTTTTCAGGCAGCCTGTTGATGTAGGTGTCTTTATTAGTAGGCTCCTGAATTCTTTTGTGCATTAATTTTGTATTTTTACTGTTGTGTTGTTTTTCAATTTCTATGCAATGTTTTTCAAGTCATGCTTCTTTTGCTTCTTTACATAATGTTCTGATTTTCCTTCTGAATCTCTTCATATTTGTCAGGATTGTTTTTGTTGTGTCTTCTTGTTTCCATTAGTCTTAACATTTCTTCAGTCATCCATTTCTTACCACCTACTTTCTTTAATTTTGGGATAGTTGTTTCTGCAGCTAAAATGATTAAATTCTTCAACATATCCCATTGATCATCCACATCTTGAAATAAGATCTCTGTTCTTTACTTCTATGTTAAAATTGTCTTGTATTTCCTTGTCATTTTTTCATGCACACAGATCATATTTAGTGTTCTCTGGTGTATACTTGACTTTCTTTAACTTTACCTTTGCTTATAATCAATCTTTGATCACTTTAACAGTCTGCATTTGAAACTGCTTTTGTGACTGTTAACACATTTCAAAAAATTCTGTTAATCAGGATGTAATCGATCTGGTTTCTAAACCTGCTGTCAGGACTTCTCCATGTCCATAATCTTCTGTGATGTTGCTTAAATCATGTGTTTCTGACAATCAGTTCATGTTCTTTTGCCCATTCTACAAATCTGTATCCTCTCTTGTTTCGTTCTCCCAAACCATTTTTACCCAGTGTGCATCCATTTTCCTACTTTTGCACTGAAGTCACCCAGCATGATGTTTTATTTCTGAATGTTTACATTTCTTCAATACATTCTCCATATCACTATACAATTCCTCTATACTATCTTCACTGCTTTCTCCCACTGAGGCATATATTTAAATGACGTTTATGTGAAACGATCTGCTGGTTAATTTTACCAATAGAACCCTGTCTGGCACTGCCCAATATCCTATAACAGATTGTGATGTTTTCAGATCTAAGAAAATTGCTACACCTCTTTGCCTCTCCTCTCTTCCAGAATATATAATCTTAAAATGCTCCCCTGTCTTAATCCCTGTCCCTCTCCATCTCGTCTCACACAATCCTAACATGTTAATATTCTCTCTAGCAATGTCTTGTTTGATGTTATCCAATTTTCCATCTGCACTCATTGTTCTAACAAGTTCCTACTTTCAATGATAGTAACCTTTTGCACTCAGTAGTCTGTTGACGGTCTGGAGTCACCTGGTGCACATGACTACTCATACCAGGTGAGGCTGCTCTTATGGAGCACCCATTTACGCTGTTTCTGATTTTCGATGAGGCTGTAAAACAATTTTCTTGGCATCTGTAAAGGTAGTTTGCCATTAAGATTTCCGATCCTTTGGCAGTTTTCCTTCCTCACACATTTTCATGCCTAACGTGCCTGCAGTGTCCTGTATCAATCATTTTGTTGGTTGACCCCAGCCTCTTCTTCAAGGAACCACACCTTCCATCTCTGTTCTCTCCAAACCACTGTGATATTTAAAAAGGCTGAAGTATTTCAGTTTCTCAGACATGATGCTGATTATGAGCCAGTTTTCTTTGATATCCAGATATTGTAGAATGTTAGTATTCTAAGAATTTAAACCTGATGCCACCTACCCATAAAACTGACAAAAATCCACAAGGCTTCTTTCTGTATGAAGTCAGTATTACTTGTCAGGCATGAGAAGAATGTGGGTAGGATGTCAGTGTTGCCACAAGCTGTTAGATCCACGTCTGGTGCCTAGGCTATGTAGGTACGGTAGAATTACCTGGATAAAACAAAAATACAACTTAATGAGCTTACCCTGAAATTATTTTAACAAAGACAGCCATTTGAACAATCACAAAGCAAAAAACAAAGTTTATTTCTTATTGTAATTTATCTTTTTTAAGCCAACAAAACAAGAACAATATGAAAAATTCTGATTATTGGTTATTTTTAAAAAGTACTAGCTGACCCGCCCCGGCTTCGCCCAGCCCCTGGCGGGGAGCATCTCATTTAATTCATATTCGGCCCCTACTCCCGTTCCCGTTCACAAAAAAGACGACCGGCCCGGGCCTCGCCCAGCCCCTGGCGGGGAGCGTCTCATTTAATTCATATTCAGCCCCTGCCCCCGATCCCGTTCCTAAAAAATTTGACCTGGCCCGGCCTCGCCCAGCGCCTGGCGGGGAGCATCTAATTTAATTCATATTTGGTCCCTGCTCCCGTTCCCGTTTTCAAAAAAGACGACCCGCCCTGGCTTCACCCAGCCCCTGGCGGGAAGCATCTCATTTAATTCATATTCGGGTCCTGCTCCCGTTCCCAAAAAGGACGACCCGCCCCGGCTTCGCCCAGTACCTGGCGGGGAGCGTCTCATTTAATTCATATTCGGCCCCTGCTCCCGTACCCGTTCCCAAAAAAGACGATCCGGTCCGGCTTCGCCCAGTCCCTGGTGGGGAGCGTCTCATTTAATTCATATTAGTAGTCATATAAGCTCTTGTTCCCGTTCCCGGAAATATGGCGAACAGATTGGAAAAGAACAATCTTCATCCCAATAACTAAATAGGGCAATCTGAAACTATTGAACGTAAACTAACCAAGATATCACAAAAACCCAATAAATGCTGGGATGACTGTATAGATGTCGAAGAAAAATAAAAAGATGAGTTAGAAAATTTTCACGTATTTAAAATAGATGCATTATTTTTAAGAAAACTTTAAAATGCCTTAAAGATTTTATCATTATATATTATAACGCATATGCCTGTAAAATACTGTAGACAAACATTTTATAAAGCTTTGATAACAATGCAACAATTATATATAAAATATATAGCAATGCTACTAAAAGTTATGTCCCTTGATATAACTTTTCTTAAGTTAAGTCCCCTCGCTATATATAAATTATAATGTAAATTACAAAATTAAATTTCATTACGTAAATAGCTGTTTGTAAACTAACAAACTATAACAGTTGGCTGCACGGGAATGATAAGAGCACGTTTAGAAAATTTAATCTCAATCGGATGGACCGTTCGCGAACGCATAAATAACATACATACATACAGACAGACTGACATACATTGCATTTTATATATATACTAGCTGACACGGCCCGGCTTCGCCCAGTCCCTGGTGGGGAGCATCTCATTTAATTCATATAAGTAGTCATATAAGTTCTCGTTCCCGTTACCGACTATCTGTCTGTCTGTTTGTCTGTCTGTCTGTCTGACCCGGCCCGGCATCGCCCAGCTCCTGGTGTGGAGCATCTCATTTAATTCATATAAGTAGTCATATAAGCTCCCGTTCCCGTTTCCGACTATCTATCTGTCTGTCTGTCTGTCTATCTGTCTATCTGTCTGTTTGTCTGATCCGGCCCGGCTTCGTCCAGCCCCTGATGGGGAGCATCTCATTTAATTCATATAAGTAGTCATATAAGTTCCCATTCCTGACACTCTGTCTGTCTGTCTGTCTGTCTGTCCATCTCTCTCTGTCTGTCTGTCTGTCTGTCTAATCATTTATTGGTTGCAGTTAGAACAATCTTAGATAAAAGAAGACCAACTTACAAAAAGCATTAGAAAGAGCACTTGAAAGATCTTTACATCTTCCCCAACAATTAACTTGGGTAAATGGAGCGGCGGCAGCAGCAGCAGAAGAAGCAGAAAAAGGAGGAGTAGGAGCTGGGAGGAAGAAGAGGGAAGTGGAGGAGGGAGGAGGAGGGTGGAAGAGATAGGCGGAGAGAGGAGGAGGAGGGAAGAGGAGGGAGAGGAAGGAGGAGGAGGAGTAGGGAGGAATAGGAGGGAGGAGGAGGGATTAGGAGGAAGAGAGAGGAGGAGGAGGGAGGAGGAGGGAGGAGGAGGAAGGAGGAGGAGGATGAGGAGGGAGCAGGAGGGGAGGAGGAGGGGAGGAGGAGGAGGAAGAGGGAGGGGGAAGAGGGAGGAGGAAGAGGGAGGAGGAAGAGGGAGGAGGAAGAGGGAGGAGGGAGAAGGAGGGAGGAGAAGAACACAGGAGGAGGAGGGGGAGGAGGAGGAAGGAGGAGGAGGAGGGAGCAGGAGGAAGGAGAAGGAGGATGGGGAGGGAGCAGGAGGGGAGGAGGAGGGGGAGGAGGAGGAAGAGGGAGGAGGAGGAGGGAGGAGGGAGAAGGAGGAGGGAGGAGAAGGAGGGAGGAGGAGGAGGGATGTGGAGGGATGTGGAGGGAGGAGGTAGAGGGAGGAGGAGAGAGGAGAAAGGAGGAGGGATGAGGAGGAGGGAGTAGGAATGGGAGGAGGAGGGAGGAAGAGGGAGGAGAAGGGGGAGGAGGGAGGAGGAGGGAGTGGGAGGAGAGAGGAGGAGGAAGGAAGAGGAGTGATTAGGAGGGAGGAGGGCGAGGAGGTAGGAGGAAGAGGGAGGAGGAGGAGGAAGGAGGAGGAGGAAGAGGGAGGAGGAGGGAGGAGGAGGAGAAAGAGGGAGGAGGAGGATGGAGGAGGAAGAGGGAGGAGGGGGAGGGGAAGAAGAAGAGGAGGATTTTAACGCATATGCCTGTAGATAACTGTAGCGAAAAGGTGGGTCTGTCTATCTATCTGACCCGGCGTGGCTTCGCCCAGCTCCTGGCGGGTAGCGTCTCATTAAATTCATACAACAAAAAAAAAGTAACTTAAAAGAATGTCCTTCCACACACCATCCATTATTTTTAATGAAAACTGTTTCTAATCACCTGCATGACTGTAGATAACTTCTTAAGCATAAAAAGATGAGTTACAATGTTATGCATTGTGCATTATTTTTATGAAAACTTTGAAAATGCCTTAAAGATTGTATCATTATTTATTATAACTCATATGCCGGTACATAACTATAGACAAAGAGTTTATAAATCTTTGAAAACGATGCAACAATATGACTATAAGGTATACAGAAAAGTTATTAAAAGTTATGCCCCTTGTAATAACTTTACAGAGTTAAGTCCCCTTGCTGTATATAAATTATAATGTAAATTGAAAAATTAAATAATATTAAGTAAGCAGCCGATTTCACACTAAAAACATATCACAGTTGGCTGCGCGGCAATAAGAGGAAGACGTGTAGAAAATTTCATCTCAATCGAATGGGCCGTTCGCGAACGCATAAAGGACATACAGACGGAGATTGCCTTTTATATATAAGATACTAGCTGACCCGGCCCGGCTTCGCCCAGGCCCTGGTGGGGAGCATCTCATTTAATTCATATAATTAGTCATATAAGTTCTCGTTCCCGTTACCGACTGTCTGTCTGTCTGTCTGTTTGTCTGTCTGACCCGGCCCGGCATCGCCCAGCTCCTGGTGTGGAGCATCTCATTTAATTCATATAAGTAGTCATATAAGCTCCCGTTCCCGTTCCCGACTATCTATCTGTCTGTCTGTCTGTCTATCTGTCTGTCTGTCTGATCCGGCCCGGCTTCGTCCAGCCCCTGATGGGGAGCATCTCATTTAATTCATATAAGTAGTCATATAAGTTCCCATTCCTGACACTCTGTCTGTCTGTCTGTCTGTCTGTCCATCTCTCTCTGTCTGTCTGTCTGTCTGTCTAATCATTTATTGGTTGCAGTTAGAACAATCTTAGATAAAAGAAGACCAACTTACAAAAAGCATTAGAAAGAGCACTTGAAAGATCTTTACATCTTCCCCAACAATTAACTTGGGTAAATGGAGCGGCGGCAGCAGCAGCAGAAGAAGCAGAAAAAGGAGGAGTAGGAGCTGGGAGGAAGAAGAGGGAAGTGGAGGAGGGAGGAGGAGGGTGGAAGAGATAGGCGGAGAGAGGAGGAGGAGGGAAGAGGAGGGAGAGGAAGGAGGAGGAGGAGTAGGGAGGAATAGGAGGGAGGAGGAGGGATTAGGAGGAAGAGAGAGGAGGAGGAGGGAGGAGGAGGGAGGAGGAGGAAGGAGGAGGAGGAGGAGGAGGAGGAGGGAGCAGGAGGGGAGGAGGAGGGGAGGAGGAGGAAGAGGGAGGGGCAGGAGGGAGGAGGAAGAGGGAGGAGGAAGAGGGGAGGAAGGAAGAGAGAGGAAGGGAGAAGGAGGGAGGAGAAGGATACACAGGAGGAGGAGGGGGAGGAGGAGGGAAGGAGGAGGAGGAGGAGCAGGAGGAAGGAGGAGAGGATGGGGAGGGAAGCGGGAGGGGAGCAGGAGGGGGATGAGAGGGAAGAGGGAGGAGGTAGGAGGGAGGAGAGAGAGGTGAGGGAGGAGAAGGAGGGAGGAGGAGGAGGGAGTGGAGGGATGTGGAGGAGGAGTAGGGGAGGAGTTGAGAGGAGGGAAAGGAGAGGGATGAGAGGAGGGAAAGTAGGAATGGGAGGAGAGGGAGGAGGAAGAGGGAGGAGAAGGGGTAGGAGGGAGGAGTAGGGGAGTGGGAGGAGAAGGAGAGAGGGAGGAGGAAGGAAGAGGAGTGATTAGGAGGGAGGATGGGCGAGGAGGTAGGAGGAAGAGGGAGGAGGAGGAGGGAAGGAGGAGGAGAAGAGGGAGGAGGAGGAGGAGGAGGAGAAGAGGGAGGAGGAGGAGGGAGGAGGAGAGGGAGGGAGGGGAGGGGAGAGGAGGAGGAGGATTATAACGCATATGCCTGTAGATAACTGCAGCGAAAAGGTGGGTCTGTCTATCTATCTGACCCGGCGTGGCTTCGCCCAGCTCCTGGCGGGTAGCATCTAATTAAATTCATACAACAAAAAAAAGTAACTTAAAAGAATGTCCTTCCACACACCATCCATTATTTTTAATGAAAACTGTTTCTAATCACCTGCATGACTGTAGATAACTTCTTAAGCATAAAAAGATGAGTTACAATGTTATGCATTGTGCATTATTTTTATGAAAACTTTGAAAATGCCTTAAAGATTGTATCATTATTTATTATAACTCATATGCCGGTACATAACTATAGACAAAGAGTTTATAAATCTTTGAAAACGATGCAACAATATGACTATAAGGTATACAGAAAAGTTATTAAAAGTTATGCCCCTTGTAATAACTTTACAGAGTTAAGTCCCCTTGCTGTATATAAATTATAATGTAAATTGAAAAATTAAATAATATTAAGTAAGCAGCCGATTTCACACTAAAAACATATCACAGTTGGCTGCGCGGCAATAAGAGGAAGACGTGTAGAAAATTTCATCTCAATCGAATGGGCCGTTCGCGAACGCATAAAGGACATACAGACGGAGATTGCCTTTTATATATAAGATACTAGCTGACCCGGCCCGGCTTCGCCCAGTCCTTGGTGGGGAGCATCTAATTTAATTCATATAAGTAGTCATATAAGTTCCCGTTCCCGTTACCGACTATCTGTCTGTCTGTCTGTCTGTCTGTCTGACCCGGCCCGGCATCGCCCAGCTCCTGGTGTGTAGCATCTCATTTAATTCATATAAGTAGTCATATAAGCTCACGTTCCCGTTCCCGACTATCTATCTGTCTGTCTGTCTGTCTATCTGTCTGTCTGATCCGGCCCGGCTTCGCCCAGCCCCTGATGGGGAGCATCTCATTTAATTCATATAAGTAGTCATATAAGTTCCCGTTCCCGTCTGTCTGTCTGTCTGTCTGTCTGTCTGTCTAATCATTTTTGGTTGCTGTTAGAACAACCTTAGATAAACGAAGACCAACTTACAAAAAGCATTAGAAAGAGCACTTGAAAGATCTTTACATCTTCCCCTACAATTAACTTGGGTAAATGGAGCAGCGGCAGCAGCAGCAGCAGAAGAAGAAAAAGGAGGTGTAGGAGCTGGGAGGAGGAAGAGGGAAGTGGAGGAGGGAGGAGGAGGGAGGAGTAGGAGGGAAGAAGAGATAGGCGGAGAGAGGAGGAGGAGGGGAGAGGAGGGAGGAGGAAGGAGGAGGAGTAGTAGGGAGGAGGAGGGATTAGGAGGAGGAGAGAGGAGGAGGAGGGAGGAGGAGGGAGGAGGAGGGAGGAGGAGGAGGTGGGAGGAGGAGGGGAGGAGGAGGGAGGAGGGGAGGAGGGAGGAGGAAGAGGGAGGAGGAAGAGGGAGGAGGAAGAGGGAGGAGGAAGGAGGAGAAGGAGGTGGGAGAAGGAGGGGGAGAAGAACGCAGGAGGAGGAGGGGGAGGAGGAGGGAGGAGGAGAGGGGGGAGGAGGGAGATGAAGGAGGAGGAGGGAGGAGGAGGAGAGAGGAGGAGGAGGGAGAAGGAGGAGGGAGGAGGAGGGAGGAGGAAGAGGGAGAAGGAGGAGGGAGAAGGAAGAGAAGGAGGGGGAGGAGGAGGAGGGAGGAGGAGGAAGAGGGAGGAGGAGGGATGTTAGATACTCTAACAAGGAAATGAACAGTAATAGTCACTACGCCTCATGATGACCCAAGGATCATCTCTGACTCTGTCTCTAACCTTTTCTATGTATTGTATATATATCCTCTCCTACCAGGACGTTCCTTTCAGACCTGTGTCTATAGTTACATTAAATTGTTGAATTGTTGACGTGTCTTCTATGCAGTTATTAGGTGTGATCTTGGACGAGGCCTGATATTTTAAAGTTCCAAGGTAGAGGATAGATGGTAGAGGTTTAGGATCTGGGAGGGGCCTGTAGACTAATAACACTTGTCACCTTGCAGAGGGGGTCAATAATAGTAGTATCAGTGTATCTACCTGTCCAACCCCTGAGGTTAGTATACACGTGAGTGACTGGGATACCTCGGGGCTTGTGTTCATTCACAACAACCGAGGCTATCCTGTTACACATATGATGACGTTTTCTCCACTGGAAATCGATGCGGGTGAGAGTAGCTGCATCTTCTACAAACATTTTAGCAAGATCCAATATACAGGGCGTCATTGGCTGTAGACATTCACTTCCACTAAGACATGACATGGACTGCAACACTCGAACGTTATCGAGCAAACGTAAAAGCAGCTGTGTCAACAGCTCTATTAAAAACTGGATGCGCCTTCCACGAATTTCTTTCTCATCAGGAACCTGGTAGCTTGCTATTTCTTTCTCAAACTCATAACCTAGATTGGGATTAAGCTCTAAATAATTTTGAACAGCATCACTTTCTGTTATTCCCCCCCCCCCCCCCCCCCCACCGACAGGAATAGCAATCTTTGAACTGATAGAATCAGTAAGTTGGACAAGATCGCTGAGTAGTTTTGTTGGATCCTGTATATCTGCTTCGAATTTCTTATTCACCGATAAAGTCAGATTCGGTGGCTATCGATAAGGCCGTCTGTTTGAAATCCGCATGTCGCTAATTCGGCGATCGTCGAAGTTGATCACCAAGGCATATAGCCGGAAATTCGTCGATCGTCGAAGTTGGTCAGCAAAGTGATAACAGCGCTCATTGACTCTTGCTATATCAAAATGGGTTCTGAGCTCGACCACTGCTGCAATATTCTGACAATGGCAGATTGAATGGACATCCATCGTTTCTGGCTTAATTGAACAACAAACAGCGGATGTTGTCAATCATTTATTGAATCAAAAAGTTCCTTGTACTATGCTTGACGAAGACTTGAGTGAGAAAACCAGTCATAGTTTAGTTTAGTTTAGTTATCAGTTGGGGTATCTTCGTTGCACTCCGGACATGTCCATAGGTGCTCAGATCCTCCCCCCCCCCCCCAGCATATGCATCAGCATCCGGTGGCTAATAGTGCCAGTTCTGTGTTGGTTGACGAGGCGCTTTGTTTTCCCGATGTACCTCTCGCGTCTGGCTGTACCGATTCTTACTCCCATGTCTTTCATCCTGGAAAGCGATGTGGAATCACTGGCGTCAAAATCCTCTGTTCTCGCCATATCTTTAAGGGCGTTAATAACATCGGCACGATCCATGGGCTGGCCATCCACAGGGGGTGCAGAGCCAGCTAATTTATCAGCTCGTTCATTTCCCTCGACTCCCGCATGTCCCGGGACGAAGATGAAGGTGACTTTGCGGACAACAGACTTCCGCAGCGACTCAGTCCACTGTCTACGTACAGATCCAGCTTCGACATTCTGAATCATGCTCATTGAATCACTTAGTATACACACGTTGGTATAATGCTGTGATCTTGGATAATCCGTGATAGAGGAAATCTTTAATATAGATCTACACGTCGTGAAAACAATCGAAATCAATGCCGCAAAATTAATATCACTGATGAGTTTTAATAATCCGTGACAGAGAAAATCTTTAATCCAGATCTACACATGGTGAAAACAATCGAAACCACTGCCGCAAATTTAAATATCACTGTGTTATCGGACAGTCAAAAGGCCGAGAAGAATTTTTAATATGATATTATTAGGACTTCCGGTACAAATGGCGACGAAGTGATGCGTTTATTCTTCGGGGAGACGCTGTTTAATGTTTTCCTGTGGATTATGTGGTGTTATTTCGTGTTCGTTTATTGGAAGTGTTCAAAAGAAGCCACGATGAAATTTTGTGGGCAGCCGACAGATATTTGTTGGTTATGGTCTCAAGTTTTGCGACGGCAGGCAGAGGAGCTCTTTCACGAGTCAATGGCTGCCGTCAACCGACCAGTGCGGTCACTGCCACAGAAGAAAGCACCGGCAAACTACCTCTTTGAAAGTGTCTAGTACATTATGATTCGCATAAAGACTGATCATAGCAAGATAAGGACAGAAACATTGCAATTAGCAACAAGGAAAGATAGGATGTTAAACGACGACGAAACATTAGAGAACATAAAACAAGAAATATAAAGAGAAAAAATTAATATTTTAGGGGTGTGCGAAACGAGATGGTCAGGAGCAAGCATCAAGATAGATGAAGATTTTAAGATTATTTATTCTGGAGGTGAAGATCGACAAAGGGAAGTGACAATTATTTTGGACCGAAAAACATCAAAATCTGTTCAAGGATATTGGGCCGTGTCGGACAGAGTTCTACTAGTTAAATTGAGTGGCATACCTTTTAGCATAAATGTTATTCAAGTATATGCCCCAACAAGAGAATACAGTGAAGATAGTATAGAGGAATTTTATAATGACATACAGTCTGCCATGGAGAACTTAGTGCCACCTCGCAAGATCGAGGGGAACAGACCAAGAGGAAGACCGAGAGGAAAATACCTGGATGGCTTGGCCACATGGCATTGACGAGACAGGAACACTGAGCTCACCCACGACTCTGGTGATCGAGTGAAATGGCGAGTCATGACCGCCCACGCTTTCCGGCATGGCACATGACTGATTGATTGATTGATTATTAGGTTGGCCTTTTACCATCCATCCATCCATCATGTGCCATGCCGGTAAGCGTGGGCGGTCATGTTCTGCCATCTCACTCGATCAACAGAGTCGTGGATCAGTTCCGTGTTTCTGTCTCGACCATGCCACAAGGCCAAGCCATCCAGATACTTGTTTCTAGGTCTTCCCCTTGGTCTGTTCCCCTCGATCTTACCAGTTGTCACCAAGTTCTCCAAATCATTTCTTCTCATAACATGCCCAAAAAAGTTGTGACTGTCTACGTCTAATGTCTCTGATCAGTTTACGATCTTCATTTGTTTCTTGAAGGCCTTTTACAGGTCCGACAAAATATGTAGAACTAATGTGGAATGTGTATCCACGAGAAGGATAAAATATTACATGTAATATTGACGTGACATACAAAAATTCTTTATAAAATTCTCAAACATCTAAAATAAAGCATTACATTTTACACAAACTGTAAAAATAATGTACAATTATTATCCAAGTCTTTATGATGCATATAACTTTCGTTAACTTCTATGATAATTTTATAAAAGATTAAGATAAATGCTGTTCGAAATGGAGGAGCGGGAGTGTATATAGAATACCCAAATAATACTAGCGACACGGCCAGAGTTCCAACAGGAAAGTACTGCCATAACTATGATGTTGAAATTCAGGCAATCAAGACAGCAATAGAGAAATTACAAAATACCAGCCATGGTAGACAACCTGTGGTGATATTGACAGATGCAAAATCAGTAATAGAGGCACTTCTGTCTGGGAAATTACCAGTTCTAAGGACACTACTTTCTGAACTTAGCAGTCAGCATAAGGTCACCATACAGTGGATACCATCCCACTGTGGAGTACCCGGAAACGACAGAGCTGATCGATTGGCTAAGGAAGGAGCAAAAGAAGAGCAGCCTGATGTGCCCATTACATTCCACCAAAAGAAAAGAATGATCAAATCAGACAGAAGGCCACCAAACCCTACTCAAGACGACTACCACGTTATGGACAGACCAGAACAGGTCATTATTCTGCGCCTCAGAACAGGACACAATAGATTACGTATACAAAATTCAAGATTGGTGGCACATCCGTGTGCACATGTGGTTTGGCGTCGCAGATAGCAGAGCACATACTCCAGGACTGCCCAAACTACAACACATCCAGGCGAACCTTCTGGCCTAGAGAGACAACAGTGGAAGATAAACTCTATGGACCGCTGAGTGTACTAAAAAAGACTGTTAGATTCATACAAGAGACAACATTGCAGCTATAGACATATTTCAAGCGAACGAAAGAAGAAGATAAATTCTACAATTATTTGACCCACACAATATATTCATGTTATATTTAGTAATTTCCCTTGAAACGTGGTTTTATTAAGTGCAAAACAGTGTGTATTTACAAGGTGCATTGCGTGTTTTCCTTTACATTTGCAAATACAACAAGACTCGAGTCGGGTCAGCTGGGAAGCCAAGAGAATTAATTACATTAGCCTCATTGAAATAAATAGATAAAAGCAATGGTGGTACTTTCATTATTATCACAAACTTCACTTCTCCAAATGATCACCATATACTCATTATCACCAATAATTATCCTCAATAATTGCCATAAATCTGGCAGCTGTATGGGGCCTTGGCCGGTCTCCCTGGCCTAGGAGTTAACGTCTTTCACTGTAATCCCGTATATCCACGTGAGGAACGCAACCTGCATGAGAATCAGTATCGGTTCCCGCCGCATTGGTACCTTACGGGGTATCTAAGCCGGTCACTCAGAAAGCAATGGCAAATTACTGAGCGTAATCTTGCCAAGAAATCAACAATCAGCTGAAAGATGCTGGTGTTGACAGCGATGTCCTGTAAATGATAAGCGAAAACAAAAATGGTGCCTTGTCTTGTCATATGACACCTGTACTGGACAGTCCTGTACGTTTATGGTGAATGGCATTCCAAACTTTATTAGAAAGTAGTGAGGAGTATTACTCAGCTTTAATAATTTCTCCCCTTTTCAAGAAATCCACATACACAAAACATTGATGCCATAACCTGACCAACCCACTGAAAGTTCGGTGCAAAACTTCTTGGGTTGCGGTGATCCTGGATGTTTCCACGGCATTCACATCTTTTTGTCTCATGCATCTAGTGATGCATCTATGTCTCATTGGTTGTTAATGATGCAGTGCAGAAAATCATCACCTTCAGGTTCGTACCAACCTAACAGTTCTTGGCAAATCTTGCCATTGTTGTGTCAAATTAAGCTGTTTCGGCACCCATCAACAAGAAACTTTACAAAAATTGAGTTAATCTCTGATGATAATGTCCACATAACTGTTGCTTATGCTAATAGCCATTGCTACTTCATGAAAAGTAATTTGTCAATCATTGAAAACAACCTTTTAAACACTGTGTATGACTTCACTTGTAAAGACACTTTTCAGGTGACCTTCCACAGGGTTCATCCTCAATGGACTCATGACCTTCAAAAAAGCATTTACACCAAGTATATACTTGGTGTAAGGACCAAGGAAATACCAAGGAAATACTGATGAACATGTTAGTGTTCTCCACACACACATGAAAGTCGACAATGAATATCAGTGTGGTTTGAACCTTATTTCACCAACAATGTTATCACAACACACTGCATGCTAATTCTTAGCTAAATCTTTGTGATGTGTCTCATTATACTATTTGTTCGATATTAATCACATTCCAAGGCTCCTGATTTCTTCGGGATTACAATAAATATAGAATTACATAATTCAGGAGGTAGATCTCCAGTACCATATATTGTGTTCAGCAGTCTGGTGGCTTGACCTATTTCGTATTATTCTAAGGCAGTGATCATTTCTGTTGAAATGTCTGGACCCGGGGTCTTGCCAGATTTCATATGGTTAAGAGCATTCTGAACTATCTTCAGAACTGATGGTCCTTCATTATTACTTTGAATATCATATTGTTCTTCTCTTGTATCATCATAAAGGTTTTTCACATAATCTGACCTTGTATGTACAATCTCATGTTTTTCTATTCTGATTTTTCCATCTTTTGTTTTCAGGCAGCCTGTTGATGTAGGTGTCTTTTATTACTAGTAGGTTCCTGAATTCTTTTGTGCATTAATTTTGTATTTTTACTGTTGTGTTGTTTTTCAATTTCTATGCAATGTTTTTCAAGCCATGCTTCTTTTGCTTCTTTACATAATGTTCTGATTTTCCTTCTGAATCTCTTCATATTTGTCAGGATTGTTTTTGTTGTGTCTTCTTGTTTCCATTAGTCTTAAAATTTCTTCAGTCATCCATTTCTTACGACCTACTTTCTTTAATTTTGAGATAGTTGTTTCTGCAGCTAAAATGATTAAATTCTTCAACATATCCCATTGATCATCCACATCTTGAAATAAGATCTCTGTTCTTTACTTCTATGTTAAAATTGTCTTGTATTTCCTTGTCATTTTTTCATGCACACAGATCATATTTAGTGTTCTCTGGTGTATACTTGACTTTCTTTAACTTTACCTTTGCCTATAATCAATCTTTGATCACTTTAACAGTCTGCATTTGAAACTGCTTTTGTGACTGTTAACACATTTCAAAAAATTCTGTTAATCAGGATGTAATCGATCTGGTATCTAAACCTGCTGTCAGGACTTCTCCATGTCCATAATATTCTGTGATGTTGCTTAAATCATGTGTTTCTGACAATCAGTTCATGTTCTTTTGCCCATTCTACAAATCTGTATCCTCTCTTGTTTCGTTCTCCCAAACCATTTTTACCCAGTGTGCATCCAATTTCCTACTTTCGCACTGAAGTCACCCATCATGATGTTTTATTTCTGAATTTTTACATTTCTTCAATACATTCTCCATATCACTATACAATTCCTCTATACTATCTTCACTGCTTTCTCCCACTGAGGCATATATTTAAATGACGTTTATGTGAAAAGGTCTGCAGGTTAATTTTACCAATAGAACCCTGTCTGGCACTGCCCAATATCCTATAACAGATTTTGATGTTTTCAGATCTAAGAAAATTGCTACACCTCTTTGCCTCTCCTCTCTTCCAGAATATATAATCTTAAAATGCTCCCCTGTCTTAAATCCATGTCCCTCTCCATCTCGTCTCACACAATCCTAACATGTTAATATTCTCTCTAGCAATGTCTTGTTTGATGTTATCCAATTTTCCATCTGCACTCGTTGTTCTAACAAGTTCCTACTTTCAATGATAGTAACCTTTTGCACTCAGTAGTCTGTTGACGGTCTGGAGTCACTTGGTGCACATGACTACACATACGAGGCGAGGCTGCTCCTATGGAGCACCCATTTACGCTGTTTCTGATTTTCGATGAGGCTGTAAAACAATTTTCTTGGCATCTTAAAGGTAGTTTGCCATTAAGATTTCCGATCCTTTGGCAGTTCTCCTTCCTCACACATTTTCATTCCTAACGTGACTGCAGTGTACTGTATCAATCATTTTGTTGGTTGACCCCAGCCTCTTCTTCAAGGAACCACACCTTCCATCTCTGTTCTCTCCAAACCACTGTGATATTTAAAAAGGCCGAAGTATTTCAGTTTCTCAGACATGATGCTGATTATGAGCCAGTTTTCTTTGATATCCAGATATTGTAGAATGTTAGTATTCTAAGAATTTAAATCTGATTCCACCTACCCATAAAACTGACCAAAATCCACAAGGCTTCTTTCTGTATGAAGTCAGTATTACTTGTCAAGCATGAGAAGATTGTGGGTAGGAAGTCAGTGTTGTCACAAGCTGTTAGATCCACGTCTGGTGCCTAGGCTATGTAGGTACGGTAGAATTACCTGGATAAAACAAAAATACAACTTAATGAGCTTACCCTGAAATTATTTTAACAAAGACAGGCCATTTGAACAATCACAAAGCAAAAAACAAAAACAAAGTTTATTTCTTATTGTAATTTATATTTTTTAAGCCAACAAAACAAGAACAATATGAAAAAATCTGATTATTGGTTATTTTAAAAAAGTACTAGCTGACCCGCCCCGACTTCGCCCAGCTCCTGGCGGGGAGCATCTCATTTAATTCATATTCGGCCCCTGCTCCCGTTCCCGTTTCCAAAAAAGACGACCCGCCCGGGCTTCGCCCAGCCCCTGGCGGGGAGCGTCTCATTTAATTCATATTCAGCCCCTGCCCCCGTTCCCGTTCCCAAAAAAGACGACCTGGCCCGGCTTCGCCCAGCGCCTGGTGGGGAGCATCTAATTTAATTCATATTTGGTCCCTGCTCCCGTTCCCGTTCTCAAAAAAGACGACCCGCCCCGGCTTCGCCCAGCCCCTGGCGGGGAGCGTCTCATTTAAGTCATATTAGGCCCTGCCCCCGTTCCCGTTCCCAAAAAGACGACCCGGCTCGGCTTCACCCAGCCACTGGCGGGGAGCATCTCATTTAATTCATATTTTGGCCCTGCTCCCGTTCCCAAAAAAGGGCGACCCGCCCCGGCTTCGCCCCCCCCCTGGCGGGGGGCTCTCATTTAATTTTATTTGGGCCCCCGCTTCCCCTACCCCTTCCCAAAAAAAAACGATCCGGGCCGGGTTCGCCCATCCCTGGTGGGGAGCTCTCATTTAATTCATATTATAGTCATATAAACTCTTGTTCCCGTTCCGGAATATGGCGAAAAATTGGGAAAAAAAAATCTTATCCCAATAACTAAATAGGGAATCTGAACTATTGAACTAAACTAACCAAAATATCACAAAAACCCAATAAAGCTGGGATGCTGTATAGATGTCGAAGAAAAATAAAAAGATGAGTTAGAAAATTTTCACGTATTTAAAAAAGATGCATTATTTTTAAGAAACTTTAAAAAGCCTTTAAAAATTTTATCAAAAAATTAACCATTTAAAAA
>JACEFZ010006294.1:0-12500 GCA_014155875.1 Cepaea nemoralis | reverse complement strand
CGTCAAGGAAATTTTTAATTTTGGCAAGTTGGTATACTTTTTTGGCTATTTGTTTAACTAGAGCATGAACATGTGAGTTAAAAGTTAGATTTTGATCTATGATAACACCCAGTGTCTTGTGCTCGGTGACACTTTCTACAGGCGTGCTGCCAATGTGCAGCTGAAGAGTTCTCTGCGAGTTTAGAGTGTGAAGTCTTTGCCTGGTTCCTATTAACATAGACTTTGTTTTAGTAATGTTAATTTGCATGCGGTTTGCATGACTCCAGTTAACTACGCTATTTATTTCCTGTTGCAAGGATAATTCTAGCACATTACGATCAACAGCGTTTGTATATACTGTGCAGTCATCAGCAAATAGATCGCAGGACGACGACAGATTTTAATGGAAGATCATTTATATAAATGGCAAATAATAGAGGGCCAAGAATAGACCCCTGAGGTACTCCAATATTAATGGTAATGGCTTGAGATAAAACTTTATTGTGTGATACTACTTGCTTTCTGTCTAATAAGAATGATTTTATTAATGTCACTATATTAAAACTTACTTTCATTGTTTCTAGTTTTTTAATTAGAATAGTATGATCTATCATATCGAATGCTTTCCTAAAGTCTATAAACACCGCTCCACATAGAGTATTGTTGTTAATATTTTGATGCCAGTTTTCTATCATGTTTGTTAGTGCCGTATGGCAAGAATATTTTGGCCGAAATCCTGACTGGCTGTCAACTATCAGTTTATGGCGAACTAAGTGATCTAGTGTTGTTTTGTTGATGTGCTTTTCTAGCGGTTTGGATAATGAGGATAATATGGAAATTGGTCTATAATTACTCATGAGGACGATCGTCTAGAGGACCAGCTTTTAAATGAGGATACACTTTAGCGATTTTAAAGGCTGATGGGAAGTGACCTCTGGTTAGACATTGATTATATATAAAGTTAGTGACTCGCAGATCGCCGGTGCAGCATGGCGAAGGATCCGACTACTAATTCCATCTAGTCCTGATGAGTTATTGTTTTTTAGATTACGGAGATGAGTAAATACTTCATTTGTCGTCATTAGCGGTATGTTGGAGGAAATGTGTCCATAGCATTTGTTCTCACAGAATGATGATAATAAAGATATGTCATGAGGCGCATCTGGTATTGCAGCCTTCAGTTGGTTTATGTCGGACTGAAAGTATCTACTGAAGTGATCACATGTAACCTGATTTGATGGTAATGATTGTGATGATTTGTGTTTGTTTGTCAAGGTATTAATTGCTTTCCATATATCTTTAGTGTTGGTTTTATCTATTACTATGTTCTTAAAATAGTTTTTCTTTTCCTTCCGAATAACATATTGAACTTTGTTTCTCAGACTACGGTACATAGTTAGATCTCTATTTTTGTGAGCCCTGTCGCGATCTCTCATAAGTTCAACTACCTCCTTTGTGATCCACGTGGGCTTTGAGTGATGTTTAACACGAACTTCCTTAAATGGAACATGTTTATCAAATATACTTAGAAAGGTCTTTAGCCAGTGGTCCAGAGCATCGTCTGGGTCAGGAAGCTGGTAAACATAATCTAGAGATGAGTTGACCAAATCTTGTAAGAAGACGTCTCGATTGAAATTTTTGTAATTTCTATATTTTATGCTTATATGTTTGTGCTTGGGAGTTTTGGTGCCCCTTTTCGACCACGTGCAACATACTGGATAGTGATCGCTCATTGCATTGATAGGTACACTACATTCTGTGATGTTATCAGCACACGTAGTATAAATATGATCTATAAGTGTTGCAGATGATTTAGTGATTCTAGTGGCTTGTTTGACTAACTGTTGGAAATTATATGACTCTATTATGTTTTCCCATGTTTTGTTTGATTTGTTAGCGTCTATGTTGAAGTCACCTAGCAATATTATTTCCCTAGCATTACTAAAGACTACATCCATCATAGTGGTGAATTTTTCATACCAGATATTTCCTGCACTGGGGTTTCGATAAAGATAGCCAACTACTAGCGGTATGCGATTTTGAAGTTTAACCTCTATCCATACACACTCAACCTCACAGGTTTCAAAGTCTAGCCTGCGGTGGGCGTTAAGCGAGTTGGAAATATAAACTGCAATACCCGTCTCTTGTTTCTGATAGGGATCTCTTCTAATGGTTTTAAAACCTCTGATAGCGATGTCATCATCTGAGATGTTGCCATTTAATCGACTTTCGCTAACGCCAAACATGTGAAAATTTTGATTAAGTATAAGTGATAGTTCGGGCAGCTTCCCTAATAGATGGCATATGTTTACATGCCCGATTCTGAGCCCATTATTCCTGAGCCAGATAGATAGATAGATAGATAGATAGATAGATAGATAGATAGATAGATAGATAGATAGATAGACTGATAGATAGATAGATCCCCTCCAGGGACTGGGCGAAGCCGGGCCGGGTCAGCTAGTGTATGTGTGTGTGTATATATATATATATATATATATATATATATATATATATATATATATATATATATATATATATATATATATATATATATATATATATATATATATACTTGTTACGAAAAAAAAACTTGATGTTTTGATCGATGACAGAAAGACGTGAAGGTCGTCTACCAAAAACCGACAAACCCCTTTGATGACTGGGAGAATGTGGAATAAACAAGTCGCGAAAACTGTCTGCACACTGTTGGCATTTTTGTATGATGTGGGTTGTTCGAGAAACGGACAATAGCGTCATACGACTGCCAGGCGGTAGTTAGTCTTTGAAGTGTAGACGAAATGTCTGAATACATGTCGGATGGATTCTGTGATGTGGGAAAAAATTCCCTGGTTCACAGGCAGACAGGACTTTTGTTGTACGAGACAAAGGATTCCCAGATGAAAGCATCTTAGACAGCGGGGTGATTCCACACTGTCTAAAATAGATGGAGAAAACCAGAATTCTGGACTGTACAGCGTCTAGACAATTTGGTGACGCCAATCAAGCCTAGAAATTAAAACTAGTTGAGGTAAACAAAGTTTAGTTAGTCGACCACAAGTTCTGAAGTGATGAGGAGAGGAACGGCGTTCTCAGTTGTGTTATAGAGCGAGATTATATATGTCAATTTTTTTATATAGATATATCGGCGAACATCGATCCAGTCTGTGATTATATAATCTCCATCTGCAACGAGAATTGAGTTATGCTATTCTATTAATCATATTTAGCTTAGTTATGATTAGTGATAGTACGTATGATAAGTGCGTGATAAAAAGTATCATAGGAGCGTCGGCACAAGTAGCCAATTGTGTAGTTTAAACTAGCCTGTGTGATATATCATTTAACTCAGGGAGTTAAGGCCAATGTAGTGGGACACTATTTAGAGAGATTGAAGATGGTTGGGATGGATGAGGGGAATGTGAAATGGTTGGATCTTCCAGTAGGGCCTCTGCTGAGTTTCTACCCTTTTCCTTTAATCTTTCCTTGTTTTACCATGACTCAGATAATGTGATGAGCTATCTGGCCGTATGACAGAGTTCAGTTCTCTGTAATAGAGCTGAGTGCTGCTATCGGCCTACACTCACCTAATGAAGGTCAGAATTGAGTTGCTCTTACCAGGGTGTTCTATTCTACAGGTTCCATTTGGATGTGCTTCGATATTCCACAGTGAAGCTAGAAATTCAGTTATTGAAAATGATGGCTTGCAAACTGAAGATAGAGATTTCTGAGAGACATCTTAAATTGGGTTTATACCTCAGTTGGTCTGCGGGATCCTGGCTTCAGATGAGAAGTACATGCTAATGATATGTGTGTTTATTAAGTGATAGCTTGATCACTGAACAGTCAGAACATTATAGATAACACAGATACCAGGAACACTCATATAACTATATACATACCTGGAACATTTAGATTGTGTTATTGAGATGGGGAATCTGTTGTAACCAGTAACAATAGAAAAATTAAGATTTCCCAAGTAACGGTAACAATAGTGATAGAATTCTGTGATTAACAAACAGTTAATAGCATAGGAGATTCACAGAGTATAGGAAATTGAAGAACATTAGACAGAGTTCGACATGGATGTCCAAGCATCCTAATGGTTCGAGAGACAACGGAGAAAGTCGTCACGTGAACGGAGAAGCATCACCTGGGTGAGGTTGTCTGTCCGGAATACATGGTGCTGGTGTGTGTACAGCACAATGATGAGAATGACTTTGCTCCTGGAAACACTGAACTGAGTCTAAATACACCTTAGAATATACGACACACATTCTACATATTATACACACACACATTTCTCCCACACATACTCTTTGCTTTAATAAACTTCTTGTATTTATTTGTTGAAGCTAGAGTTGTGAAGTATGTTATGTTGGGGAAGAATGAGAGGGGGCATGATCCAGGGGGGAGTAAGAGTGAGAAGAAGGTGTCTTTAGACTGAGGGAGTACTGTGGACGGAGTCTGGTGGATGTCTCCAGGATAGTGATATTGAATTAAAATAAATGTGGGTGTTGATTCCCCTCACTCCAGGGACGACACTAAAGTAATAAAGCATTACTACTACGACAACAGTGCGCCAGAAAAATGTAAACATAGTAGGGGAGACTGGGGAGAAATGGACCAGCAATTTTGTAGTTTTCAATTTTTGCTCATCACCGGAACATATTTTATCGAAACATAACAAAACCATGACTAAAATGTTGTACATTCATTTATTTTAAAAGGGGAAAACATTTAGCAATCTATTTCTATATGTTTCTTTACAAAATGCATTTCAAAAATGTATATGAACATGGGGAGAAATTGACCACCATTGGGGTGAAATGGACCAGCACGTGGGGAGCAATGGACCATAGTGGGGAGAAATGGACCTTTTTTAAAAAGAAGCAGCAACAACTCATCCATATTGCTATAACAAATAAATAATCATTAAAAGGATATTTACAGCTTTTTTTTTTTTATTATTATTTTAAGCGACAGTAAAAAAGTTTAATATCATATATTAATCTAATATAAAGTTTTATCGAACATTTATGCCTGCAAGACTTTCTTTGAAGACATAGCCATCTTTGGTGCTAGAAGTGGTTCCACTGATTGTAGATCTAGTAAGCTGTGCTTTAATACATGTAATTGAGACACTGGCGACATCTTCTACCTTAGGCTTAACAAATTTACCAGCAACCTTCTCACTCTTGCGCAAGAACTAAACATCACCATCATCATCAATGTCTCCCCTTACAATTCCTACATAGTAAACACAAGTCTTCTTTGTTCCATATTCAGATAGCACACACTGGCCTTCAAAAACCTCACGCACACCGGTACGTACCGTACACTCCTCATTTTCACCAAATGAAACATCACAATCTGTGTCATCACAAAACGACATGTCAGTTTCTGGATCTGAATCAACATCAAGTTCTTTCAGCAGCTGTCTCTTTGCCTTTTTGGGTGGAACTTTTGCTGCCTTTTCTTTCATCACCGCTCTTTCCCTAATTCGATCCATTTCTGGCGTAGAAGTAGCCAGCATAGTTTTTCCTCTTTTCCTCATATTATTTGAATCTTTCCGCGGACCAGCTTTTGGTAGTCCTCTGAAAACATGAGGCGAAGTAAAGGAAGAAGTAGATTCATGTTGAAGACTCCCTGATATTTCCTGAAAGTCATCTACAAGGTTCTAAACATTACACTCTTTCTGATTTTCATGAAATTCTTGTGCAGTTTGATCTGTGCAGGTACCACAATGTGGAGATGCTGATCCTTGTTGTTCATTGCTTTCTAAAGTGGCAGTTTCACTGTCCTTGCTGATGGGCCAGTTCGTTATTTCTGAAGGCATAAAATCATCTTCTGTAAAAACATCTTCGTTAAAGGGCCAAATACCTGACACTGCAAAGCCTGATTGAATGTTAATGGGAGTTGCCGCTTTAAGAAAAGCGTGGCCTCCAAGATTTGCAACTTGGTAGATTGTCAGTGGTGTCCCAACATTTTTCATCATCCATGAATCACACGCATTGTTGTAGACCGAGTTCATGGGTCCAAAAACTGAACGGTCCAAGGGCTGAGTTTTAGATGAGGTGTGTGGTGGCAACGTGATCACATAAATGTTGTTTTTCCTTGCACAGTTCAAGTGATTCAAATGAAATGTTGGAAACAAAATATAACATATCTAGGCAAACCTTCTGGCCTAGAGAGACTCTATCGACCACTGTGTGAACTGAAAAATAACAGTTCAATTCATGCAAGAGACGACATTGCAGATATAGACATATTTCAAGCGAAAGAAAGAAGAAGAAAAAAATGTTGGAATCGTGATTGCCCAAGATCAAAATCAAAGGGATGTCTTTGGAAGGTCTTGAATGCTTAATGAAGTGATTTATAACTTTGACGAAATTATCACGGGTCATCCAACCTGATTCATTCACAAGGCCAAGGGAACCTTCAGGTGTTCCAGCAAGCATAAAATTCTTAAAAATTTTTCTGGGAAACGCAAAAACTGGAGGGATAATGTGACCCGCAGCTGACACAATGCAACAGATTGTGACCAGTTCTCCTCTTTCTCTGGATGTCACCTGGCCTATTTGCTTCACTCCTCGTGGGGCAATTACTTTTGGCACTTTCTGTACAGTGGTCAGACCTGACTCATCCAAATTGTAGATTTGAGCTCCACTCACATTTAGTTTTGTAATGGTTTCCTTCACAATGTTGACACAATGTTGAAGAAGGTGCAAATATTATGTTTGTTGAAAGCTGTAGCTCTAGCCAGAGATGTTGCCTCAGGTTGCCTTATGGTCAGCTCGGGATTCCGTCACAAAAATCCACAAAGCCAGTCATTCTCTGCCATCATTTGCTCATCCCAGGTTAAAGGATGTGCAATGTTATTGACTTTCGCCATCTCGTACGCCAAAATACGAACGTTTTTAGTTGTGAGTCCATGGAACATTCTTGCACAATCTTTCAAATAACTAGCAAAATCAGCTTCTTGCTTAGCTGTGAAAACAAGGCTATGCCTATAATTTGGTACGAGTCTAGTAGGCAGACCATTTCCTTCTCTGTCTTTTGTAAGATTGTTATTGAGGGTAGAGCGAGCAATGCCGTACTCCCTTGCAGCTTTCCGCACTTTCATTCCATTTTTCACAGCATTAACAGCTTCTCTCATACGTTCCTCCGTAACGAGACCCTTGTTGGTGTTTCTGATGTACAATCTTGGCATCTGAAACAAAAGAGTGACATAATTATATAACATTTATAATGGTAGGCCTATCATTTGCAAAGAAATACTGATCATAGCACGAATGGCGTGCATCTTTAATATCTCATCTCATCATGTTCCTCTTGTACCTTGCGGTGTCGAGGTGAAGTATAAACTTCGTGAGAGTGCCCGGTTATGGGCTTCGTATATCGACCAGTCCGTTTATACTTCTTGGTTTTTCTACGAGTTTTATTGGTCTAGATTTAGACCCCAGTATTAAAAAGAATCAATAATGCTGATATTCGAATGCAATCGTCAACACTTTTAATAACAACAGACTGTCTTGTCAATTTCTTCTATGGGGAGAAATGAACCATGGGGAGAAATGAACCGGTCCATTTCTCCCCCATCAATGTATTAAACTATTCAGCCATAAAGTCTCTTAAATCTAATATTATATGCTATATTTTTTATATGAACTCTTAAATAACAAGTAAATAAAGATATTAACGTAATTACCTTGTCCTGATTCCTGACTATGCGTCTGCTTTACGATGGTGTCTGGAACTGGAAAAAGAAACTTTAGTGCAGCAAATTTTTCAAACTTTGCGTGGGAACGACCTGTGCGGGAGATGGCAAATGAAAAATTCGGACTATGTTTGATGTGGAAAACAAACTTATTATGGTTTCACTTTCATTGCATCACAGCCAGGGGCCAGAGAGGGGGTGGTCCATTTCTCCCCAGTCTCCCCTAATCGTCCACCAGTTTAAATGTAATTGCATTTCAATTGAGTTAGTTAGTTTCGACAGATCATCCTCATTGCACATCGAACCATTCAGTACATAAGCGCTCGTATCCCCTCCTCAGCAAATCCCGCAGCGTTTAGCGGCTAACGACACCAGTTCTGTGTTGGTTTATCAATCTTCTTTGGCTTCCTGCATATTGTTCATGTCTGGCCACCCCTCTTTTAATTTACAGTTCTCGCAGTCTGACCATGGTTGTAGATTCACAGTCATCACTTGGTTCTCGTAAAAGTGTTACTTCTCGTAGAGCATTCAGAATGTCAGCCTGGTCCATGCCGCTTCCCCCCCCCCCCTCTCTAGTAGCCATACCTGCGAGCTTGACAGCCGCTCATGTCCTTGTACTCCCGCAACTCCCGCGTGCCCTGACACGAAGATGAAACTAAAGTTTGCCAGCCGAGACCGCTACGGAGACAGCAACCACTCTCTTCGGATCCACCCCATCTCTATCCTCTTGAGCATACTCATTGAGTCGCTAAGGAAACATACCCTACTGAATGTTTGTGTCTTTAGCCATGTTATTGCTTTACTTACTGCCATGACGTCCATAGGCAGGCTACTTGTGGTCACAACAAAAGCACCAGAGTCCTCCTTCACAATTCTCCCTCCGGTCTGCGCCGTAAAAGCCCATGAGCTTCTCACATGTCGGACGACCTACCCATCTGTGTATATGATAGCATCATCGTCTAACGAATTCTCGAAAATCAAAGCTTGTACTTCCGCCTACACAGCAGCCGGATTTTCTTGTCTGCATTTTCTGTCTAGTTGGATGCAGACTGAAAGAGACGTACAGAAATCTGTTGGCACTTGCACCCTCTCCTCGCCTGGTTCTAAGTCATCAAACGAACATACCTGTTAAAAAATGTCCTCGGCTTGACCCATCCACGGCCTTCCTCTTTTGAACCTGCTGCCCTTCACCTTCCTAATTTCACTATGCAGTGGATGTTGTGTGTTTGCGTTAACTCTGAAGTAGGCACGTGCTCTGCAAACTTGTATTCTCTCTTCAATGGTTGGAAGATCAAGAAGGTAGCGCATCGCCCTGCATGCTGCATCTCTTGTACATTCAAGAATAATGCGCATAGCTTCATTCTGTATCATTTCCATCGTTTCTATCTGCTTACGGCTGAGAGTCAGGGTCGCCTTCGCATACTAAAAAACAGACATGACCAGCCCTTCGTACAGAAGACATAGATGGCGCTGCTCACAGTTTGCCGCCGCCATCACCCGCATGACAGCCAAAGCCCGCTTGGCCTTTGTTATCACCTGGTCTATGTGCTTGTTATAAGCAAGGCTTCGATCAAACGTATCTCCAGGTAGTTCATTGCCTGCGTTCTTTCCACCGTCTCTGAACACAGCATTACAGTTGGTGTTAGAGTGTTGACAATATGATTATTCAAAGACAACCATGTCACTGTTGCCTTTGTTGGGTTGACCATTGCCCCAGCTTCATCACACCAAGTACTTATGCGATTGAGTTCGGTTTGTAGTTCTGCAGCAGCCTGATCTCCATCCTTGCCCTGACGATACACTAAAACATCATCGGCATATGAAATTTCAATTGAGTATATTATTTTAATATCCCTCCATCCATCATGTGCTATGCTGATAAGCGTGGGCGGTCATGTACTGCCATGTCACTCGATCACCAGAGTCGTGGATCAGCTCTGTGTTCCTGTCTCGACCATGCCACGGGGCCAAGCCATCCAGGTATTTACTTCTCGATCTTCCCCTTGGTCTCTTCCCTTCGATCTTGCCAGTCGTTATTTTAATAACGTCACCAAAATTTGTCATATTACACTATTTGTAGAACATATTACGGTAGCAATGTGTTGCATGATATGTTTAAAGTGATGACGTAAACAGCAACTACGGTAATTGTTCAAAGATCGAAACAGCGATTACATTTAAACTGGTGGGCTATTGCTGTATATACATTTTTCTTGAGCACCCAGTATATAAAGTACTGGTTGCCGTAGTGGCGCAGTGACTAGACGCTCGCCTGCCAGTCCAGTCCTCATATGTTCAAACGTATTAGCGCAGATTCGAATTTGTAAAATAGGCTCCCAGGTCGACTCAGCTTACAATTGATACCAGAAAATGTTGTGGGGAGTAATGTCTAGCATTGTAGCTTCTAGGGGTGTAAGAGGATTCTTTACTTACTGGAATAAAGTTACAGGTCCTTTGTACACGCGATGGGGCGTTTATGGTTTAGGGGGCAAGCTCCACATATGTATAGTCAATTGAATATCCTTTACAGGACGTAGCAACCAACCCCATTGTTTTTTGTTTATATTTTTTGATGTTTGTGATTTCTTGGCAACTTTACGTTCAGTACTTTGTAATTGCTTTCCGAACGACTGCACTCATACCTATAGTATGAAAATCAATGAAAGACGGTCTGCTTCCAAATCGCCCGCAGCGCAGTTCCGAATGCGGTATGCGGGATTACAAATTGCATTCGCGACTCCTTCGACACAGAGCCGGTATATTTTTGTTATAGACCAATCGGGATTCGAAGGATCGATGTCGTCATTATCACACAGCCGCTTTTATTTCCGAGATAATTTCCTGGTGCTCAGTTTAGGTTGGTTTAGCCTGGGATACTAGATCCAGCTGTGTTTGACAGCCACGCCTTAATGCGGACTGGTCTGCCAGGATTCTGTTTGAGCCAAAGTCATTAAGTAACAGGCATTTTATGAATAATATTTTTTTTTACTGTTAAGCTAACCAGAAATGTTGTGTGTGCTATTTCTCAACATAGTCTCCCAACCTGACAGCAAACCTGGTCCATCTCTCCACTAGCTTGTTGATGTATTCTAATGTATTCTAGGAATAGGAACCAACCAACCAACCAACAAACCAACCAATAAAAAAAAAAACAACAACAAAGCAAGCAACCAACTAAGCAAGCAAGGAACCAATGAACCAACTAGCCAACTGTCAGAGTCCGACAGGGGACAGCGATGCAGGGACATCGTTACGACCGCCAGGCGACTTAGCTCCCAGGAAGGGATGCAACAACTTCGTTGCGCCGCCAGGCAAATAGGAGTTACCGGCCTGCGAGATCGCTGGCTGACCAGCGGTCAGGCCGCCAACGCAAGACGCATGCCTGCCACGTGACGCCACGTCAGGCAGGAGGCAAGTTGCGAACCAGGTCCAGACAGCTCTGGGGACACGGAACATGACGGACGTGTGATTGAGAGAAAGGCGTTGTATGGTTTCTGTATTGAAAGGCGAGTGTCTGGACATCTTGCGAGTCAGACTTGTGAACTGTATTGTGGATGTAAGTTGTAAAGTATCCATTATATATATTTGTGATCATCGTTCTGTATTTGATATGTTAATAAATCCATCGAACGATGTGTCGTTGAGTCTTACGTCAAATCACGTTGTATTTGTACTGTCTCACACTTGTTAGGCAAGCGAGCCAAGTTTAAGACCCTGACATGTGTGAACGTGGGGGCTCGTCCCGCTTTAATTTACTTATATTTGAACGTGAATAGCTCGTCCTTGTTGAACGTGAAGGTCTCGTCCAGCTTTAATTTAATTAGATTTAAACCTAAATGTGATCATGAAAGGCTCATTTTGATTTATTACTACATTATTTAAACATGTGTAAGATCATTTGTAAACGTACAATGCATACATTTTGTTTGATCCTGTAAGCGTGTAAAACATTTGTGATTTGTGAAACTTGTCACCGTGTTGACCTTGTCGACATTGTGATCTTGTCGCCATTTTGACCTTGTCGCCATCTTGTAAACTTGATGTCCATGTCCTTACTGAATGTCATCTTGATGTAAGTGATGTGTCATAAATGTTGTAGAGTGTTGAGATACTTGTAGATTGTCTTCGTGCATTGAGTTTGTGGAACGCGAAAAGTGTTTGGAAAGAAAGTAACGTGTATTGTAAAAAAACTGTTGACGGACAAACTTACGACATTTAATTACACTCAACGCCATACAAACCTAATCAACACTTAGTGACAAGCAGGCACACACCAACAAATAGACGCTAATTTATCTTCTTCCAAAATAAAAGCAGGTTTTCCGTACCATCCGAAACCTTGCCGTAGAGGTCATTTGTAGTCTGAAGTAGCGACCCTACAGTTCCTAGCCCGATTTCCAACCGTTCTTCACCGCATCCAGGGCACTTGAGTATACTTTTTCCTTTTCGTATACTTTAAAAATGCATTTTTTAGGCACATATCGTCCATATAAACAGATTGTAACTTGTTGATTACTAACCACTTATAACATATTTTGTGTGGCTGGTATTTCATTGACATTTTTCCATCATGTCTTCATTATTTGATTTCATTGATATGGGGATAAAATTACAGTTACATGGTGATGAATTGACACAGTGGAGTGAGCAGAAATACGCAGAATACCTACTAGTTCAGGAAAAAGCTAATGAACGCGAAGAAAGAGCAGCTGAAAGAGCTCTAAAGCAGGCAGAATCAGAAACAGCCTTAAAGCAAGCTGAGATAGAGAGTGAGTTGAAAAAGGCAGAAATAGCAGCAGAG